>VYZP01061144.1:0-40145 GCA_013400635.1 Hypocryptadius cinnamomeus | reverse complement strand
CAACCCTCTCACTCCACATGGGGAGGTAGTGGGGATGGGATGAAGGTTGGTGTATTGATATTCTTTCCTTTGCTGCTCATTTCTTATTTGGCACCTCAGCATTGGCTGCAGTCTCCTCCTTCTCCTCATCCTTTTCTCTCATTTGAACAGCCACCCTGCTCAGGTGGCTCCTCTCTCCTCACCTGCTTTTTTCCTGGTCTCTTGGACAGTGGTGATGTTCAGTGTGTGTCACTTTGATTAAAAAACCCTAACAGTAAAAACAACTCAGTGAAGGCACAGAGACCCAAACTCTGTGTGAACCTGCTTGGTGGCTGGCTGCTGAATGCCCCTGCCACCCTTGGAATCAGCAGTGCCAGGAGGAGCTGGGCAAGCCAGGTGTGTGGCTTACACAGCAGGACCACTCTTCCAAGGTTTCATGTGCGTTCAAACAGTGCATCTTTGATGTTGGGGTGCTAATAAAGCAGCAGGCAGATATGGCAGGATCACAGCCTGGGGCTCTTACAGAGATTGCACAAAGTGGGAACCTGTGTGGCTTTAAAGGCTTTAGGTTCGACTCTAATGTTGTGCCACTCTGTTTCTTGTATCATTACCACTAAGCTGACTTGGTGGCTGTGTTTAAACACTGGTGTCTGGACATTCTGGAAAAAAAACCTTAGCCAACGCATACTTACAAATGAAGGAAATGTCTTTCAACATGACTCAGGAGTATTTCTTTCAATCTTTCCCCAGACTGCCTTTTCAAAGTGTGTCCTATGAACAGATATTCAGCCCAGAAGCAGTACTGGAAAGCCAAGCAAGCCAAACAAGGAAACCATACTGAAGCAGCACTGCTGAAGAAACTTCAAGTAAGAGACATCTGTATTTTGTAATCTTATCTCAATCTGCAGGCTGTAGAATTACAATAGCACCAGAAAGAATAATAACAAGTGCCTTGGGAACCACTGTTATGGGTATTACTATGCCACCATAGCAACTCTTTATTCTCCTTAGCTCTCATACCTCCTGGCTGGCATTTATAGCCCCTGACCTGGTGTTTTTCTCACTTTGGGCTGGGGGTTTTGCCTTTGCTGTAAGCAAGGCAGTGCTTTCAGAAATTTTACAAAGTAAAAATGGAGTTGTTAAAATCAGGATGGAGCCCTGGTTTAAATTATGCTGGAAATCCTTATCAGAAATTAGGCAGAAGAGTGGACAAAGAAATGTCGTCAGTGCTTTAGCAGGGAATTCCTCAAAATTGTGTTTGTCCTTGCCTTCAGTCTAAGTGATTCTTTTGTGAACCTTTTTGCAGATTCTATTTTGTCTCAAATACAGTGTGGATGGCGCAACTCATCTGTATCTGAAAAACAGCTGTCCTGATGTTGTAATTGAATGCATGACATTAAGTGAAAACAAGGTCCTGTCAAACCTGGATGACAGTTTTGTGGGCAGTGGAGGGGTCACCAGTGCTTCCGGTTAAAAACAGCAAGGAAGGCGCGTGGTGTGTGGCCACAGTTACACAGCAATTAGTGCTGGGAGTGGAGAGTTTGCTCTGTGGCTGTGTTTGACCCAGTCTGTTGTGTTTAATTTTAATGTTGCCTGTTGTGAGCTAATGTTTTTGGTTTTTTTGTAAAGTCTATGTGTTTATGTACAATTAAACCCCAACAAGTAAAAGGAGTGGTGACAGGGAGAAGCTAATCATAGGACCCTTTTTATCCTCTATAGGATGAAATAAAGCCCCTGGAATTACTTTTTGGGCTTGAAAAATTTTAAAATAGCATACATCTCAGGTGTGACCCATAAATTGTGACAGAGTCCCTATTTTGGGTAATAAAGTCAGAACTGGCGTCAGGATTTGGCTGCTAATATTTCCAGTGCAGTAATGCTTGTAGGTTGCGGGATTTGAATATGGTGCCATTTCCTTTCTGCAATGTGTGTTTCAGGTACTTCTTTTGTAGAGTCTAAAGAAATAATCATTCTCTTGCAGCATGCAGCAGAACTGGAACAAAAGCAGAATGAAAGCGAGAACAGAAAGCTGTTGGGCGAAATTGTAAAATACAGCAACGTCATCCAGGTAAACCTATTGAAATCCATCTGCTTTTTCAGTGTTGGAAAGGAAACAGTTGTTTCATTTCAAGGTTACAATGAAAATTAACTGTCTACCTGCTGTAATCTGGATTGTCAAGGGTCAGGTAAACAGAACTTGGTGAAGTTTACAATATTGTGCTTTTCTGCCAGTTTCAAAGCCTACCAGAAGTGCTGCATATTCCTGTTTAAATAATATGTCATAATAAAAATTCTATGTGTATTTCTTGGTGCTGCAGTTTAGAATCTCAATGTAAATATGTGTCTTTTATTTTCAAGAATTATTTCAAAATCATGCTGTAGAGGTTCTGTGCAGCTCCTTTTAAATCATTGAAGTAATCCGTATCTCATGACATATAAATGAGACAGGAGCTAAGTTTTTAAGTGCAGTACAACTTTTCTGTAATGGATGTAATTCCTGAAGGGAACACTGCAATGGACACTTGCCCTGCTGTAAAATTGATCCCTGACACATTCTCACAATCTGAGATAGATCATCTGTTTTCCTAAACTGTAGCATGCTTTGATAACTGCCTTCTAGTTTTATTTTGTATTTATATTCATTATAGAAAATCTCTGCAGTGTGAAAGCCTGTGCCTCCTCTTTTGACTGGAGGGAGAAAAAGCAACTAAAAGCTCTACTTTTTTTTTCTTTCAATTAATTTTTTATTGTTTTCAGCTACTGCACATAAAAAGCAACAAATACCTCACAGTCAACAAGAGATTGCCAGCTCTGCTAGAGAAGAATGCTATGCGAGTGTCCCTGGATGCTGCAGGGAATGAGGGCTCGTGGTTTTATATCCAGCCCTTCTGGAAGCTGAGGAGTGAAGGTGACAATGTAAGTGGAAATACTGAATGTGTTAAGAAGGAGAAGGGAGAAGAATTCCAGGAGGTGTAACTTCTTCACTGTTGGCCTGTTTCATAATGGATTCAGTTCAGGAAAGAAGAAATTAGAAGAGTAATTGGGACTTTTACCTTTCATGTGTAACTGGAAAGTGTTACTAAATTATATGGTCTGGAATCTCGTGTGTTGCCACATTCAGCCGAGCCTCTCTGTTGGGGCATCTTTGCTACGTCTACCTGTTGAGTGCAGAATTACAAAACTGACAAGAAATCATAGTTTATGCTAGAGTTTTATTTTTTTAAAAGGTTTTGTTTTATTTTTAAATTTTGTGGCAACATTTTTTCCAAGGGGTCAGTAGAGAATGTCTCTAGGAAATACATCAGCTTTCTTTAAATCTGTATTCCCTTCTGATGTGAAAGTGGTATCTATGATTGGAACTGGGTAGAATAGTCGGGAAAGCCTTTTCTGGGTTGGTTTCAGCTGGAGTCTTGCATATTGATGAGAGGAAGAATGCACAGGAGAGTTCTTTACTGCAGATCTGAGAGCTGTGCCATGAGATCACAACTCCCTTCTCCATTCTGTGGCTTGGTTAAGTGCCCAATGTGGAGAATTCAGATCTGCCTCTGGAAAGGCCACATGGTGATGAACTTGTGTGGTTTTATAGTATAGACCTGGCTGGGAATGTTTGGCTGCTTTCCCCTGTGCATAATCAGTGAAAGCCTTCTCAGCATTGTAGAAGGGAATACCTCTTTTTTTCGTGTATTTTCTCTCATTAATTTTGTGGTTACCCAGCCCTTGGGATGCTCTCCAGGATGATGAGTGTGGTTGCTTGCAACTCCTTTTGCAATCTGCTGTGGAGAGGTGAGGGATTGCATTCCCAGCTCCTGGTCAAATATCCCTAGAGTCAGTCTTTCCCTGCTCCATGTAGTGATTAAAAGGATATTTGAAAATCCTCCTTTTTCCCAAATCCCGTTGCAGAGAAATAGAGCAAATATAGCCCTCAGGGGGGGCCTCTGCATGGCTTTTCAGTTGAGGGAAACAAACGTGGCTAAAACATTAGCCTGGTATTTCTTTTCCTTCTTTGGAGAGAAAAAAGGGTGACTTCTTGTTTTGGCTTAATTTCTTGGAATAGCATCAGTTCAGCATCTTTTTAAATTTCTCATGCCTGGAAAATAAGTATGTGTGTCATGCTCTCCAGAGGGAGGACCTGGGATTCCCACCTGTCATCTGCAAAGCCACAGTGGGGTCTTACAGCTGAGAGCAGCAGAACCATCCTTGGCCTTCAAAGTCATCCTCAGTACTAAAGAGATTTTGGTTCCATTTTCCACTGTTGTGCACACATGAGGGTTTGGAAGCAGACTTGCTGATCTACAAAGATTGCAGATCAGTGCAGTGATGGCAGTACCATCCTATGCCACAGACCCCTTTCCTTGTCCGTTCCCTTGGGGGTTTATCTGACAGGCTCTGAGCCATGTGGCAAACTGGTTTGTTCCTAACTCAATGGACTCAGTTCCTTTGGAGCGGCCTACTGCTCATTTTCTGTTTTCATGTTGCCTTTCAGAGCTGGCAACTTGCCATTGTAATTTACAGAGGGAATTTACAAAGGGAAGTTGTTTCTTGTTTCTACTAGGCCCAAAAGGATTTGACAATTTTCTTTGCAAATTTCCAGCGATAAACATTAGTGCTCTGATAGCTCTCCCTGCTTTTGTGCATTTCTACCTCTTCAAAAGATACACAAACCAGGCAGCTGTTTCACAGAGGACAGGAGTAGCAAGTGATGGAGTTTTAAAATTTTTCTCTCACAGAAGGAGGAAGGCTTCAGCCTTGTACCCACTGCTTCCTTTTCAGTTACTCCCAGTTACTCCCATGGAAACCTTTCAATTCATGGAGTTAGCTTGGTATATCAGGCCCCTACTCTGTTTAGAAACTTTGAGATTTTTTAAAATTATATTTCTGTGCTATAATGAGGAAATTCCCTAGAAAACATGTTTTAGAAAGTCTTTTAAGCAAGAGAAGTGAGTATTGAATTACTGCTTGGATGGCTGCTACTGTGCCAGATAATGCAGGCAAGGTGTGCCATATGTCCTAAAAGAAAAGGAATCTGATACAAAAATCATGTGTGTGACTCTTCTGGTAAGTGATCAGAGCTTTTTGGCCTGGTGAAATATTGCAGAACTTCATTTTCTGAAAGAAGGTTAGCTTAGTTTCACTAGCAACTGATTAATTTTGCAAATCAGTGAAAGTAATTAAAGAATATGACTGAAAATTTATGGTAATTTACATAACTACAGTATTTTCTGCAGACTTCTATTAAGTCTTCATCATTTTTGAAGCTGCTCTTCAATGGAAGATAGGACTGATTAAAGCTAGAGCTGGTTCCAGATGGACTGAACAACAAAATATGCCCTGATAGCAGGATTGGTGCTGTATGGATTGCACTGCAGTTATTTGCCATTTTAGTGGTTTGGTTTTTTTTTCTTTTTAAATAAGATGCCTAATGATGTGCTCTCTTACTGATTTAGTTGTGATAGTCCTGGTGTACATGCAACAATTTTGAAGTCCTGATTCCACTTTGCAGGATGCAAACCTGGTGGTATTTTGGTTAATGAATTGTCTGGTCATAACTTCTTAGAACAGGCTGTAAGTAATGTCTGTGTGAAGCATGGCATGCAGGAATGTATTGCATAAGAAATGTGTCTTATAGGCATCTTGTCATTATTTTGACTCTGTTAATGAACTGTTCCCATGCCTTGGATCAAGTAGAATTGTGTGTGATCTGAGCATGGTGACACTGTCTTATGCTATTGTTTATTTTAACTGTGTTGGCAAAGAACAGGCAAACATTCTTTTTCACCTCTGCAATGAGAAGGCCAAATTCACCTGCATTGAAGTTGCTCAAGGCTGAACTGGGCTTAGCTTTTTCATAGGAAATGTGCTGATCAATGCAGAAAGTGTTTTTATTTATTTGTCTTCCAAAAGAAAGCATGGCTTGTGCAGCATTTCATGTAGTAAAAAAATCACATGTAGCCACTTGTCTTCATGTCTGTGTGTGCTCAGAATTGCTGTGAACATAAGCAAATGAGGACCCAGTGCCAACCAATCTATGTGAATTGATATTTTAAAATTTTTTATTATTTTTTTCCCTTCCAGGCATGAATTGAATTCTCCATATGCATGTCTCAAGCGGTTTTTAGGTTAAAGAAATTTTTGTATATTGATTAGTACATTGTAAAGAATTGCAAGGGCATGGGAATTTGCTTGCAGGGAGACAGCCAGTAATTCCTCTCATAGAGAGAAGGTCTCTCAGCTGTTGTACCTGCTGCCTGTGCTGAGCTCAAACACCATTTAGGGAGCAACAGCAGAGGGGATGGAGTGTGCCCACCTCTTTCTGAATTCCCAGTGATTTCTGTGTCTTTCTAGGTTGCAGTTGAGCAGTCTGAATCAAAGAACTACTGAGCCTGTCAGGACATTTGCCAGCAGACGGTCCACAGAGCTGGAGGCTCATGATTGCTTTCTAAGCTTTCTCTGGGATAAAGAGAGCGTAGTGTAACTTTTGGATGAACTAAGTTGCTCCTGGAATTTGTAGATTCATATCTATTTCATGGTCTGGAATTTCTGCTGAACCAGGGGACATGCTTATTGGGAATGCAAGGGTTGATTCGTTAGAAATCTTGAACCCAAGTGATTGCAGATCATGGGGGAGCAGACCTGCTGTGTAATTGTCTGCAAATAAATTCACCAAGTGCCACTCATAGAGCATGCATTTGAGTAATTTTCTAAATATGCTACATTACTTCATTTTATTGAATAAATCTAAATTGCATTTTATTTCTGACTTCCAGGTTGTGGTAGGAGATAAAGTTGTTCTCATGCCAGTCAATGCAGGACAGCCTCTGCACGCCAGCAACATCGAGCTTCTAGACAACCCTGGCTGCAAAGAGGTGAGTTCAGGAGGGCAGGAGGGGTAACTGCTGATCTGAGATGGTTATAGAAAGGCTGAGGGAATTGGGATTAGTCAGCCTGGAGGAGAGAAGGCTTTGGAATGACCTCACTGTGGCCTTGAGAGCACACAGGAAAGGTTGAGAGAGACTCTTGACAAGGGCCTGGAGTGACAGGACAAGGGGGAATGACTTCACACTGACAGAGAGAAGGTTTAGATTGGTTATGAGGAAGAAATTGTGCCCTATGAGGGTGGTGAGGCCCTGGCACGGTGTTGTAGGCACACAGTTTGTGGTAATTGGGAGTGGGACTGTGGCTGAGCCTCATCACTAATGGGCTACAGCTGTGCAGGACAGGAGAACAATATTGGAGGTAATGAGACGTGGAGTGCCCAGGTGCACTGACCAATCACCAAAGGGTACTGAGGGCACACAGGTGCAATGCATGTAAGATGAAGAGCATGAAAGGTTGTACTGTAGAACAGTAAATGGCTGCGCATGCTTGAAGCCTTTTTTGGTGTTCCTGATGCCTCCACCGTCCTGCCGACAGCACAGGGTGCCCAGAGAGGCTGTGGCTGCCCCTGGATCTCTGGCAGCATCCAAGGCCACGCTGGATGTGGCTCTGAGCAAGCTGGGATAGTGGAAGGTGTCCCTGCCCATGGCAGGGGCTTGGAATGGGATGATCTTTACATCCCTTCCAACCCAGGCCATTCTGTAGTATGTTGTGCTTTACTGGTAACCAGAATGCACCATGAGCCCACAATGGGCTCAAAGCCAGCCTTAAAAACTGGCTCCAGCTTAGCCTCAAAACCCCAAGATGAAATATTCTTGCTGCAGTGATGTCCTGGCACTGAAAACTGTGTGAGGTTTCCTTGAGTATCTCGAACTGTGACTGATATGAGAGTAAATCCTCATTCGGCATCCTTTTGGGGTATTCTTGGTAGGCTGTCAGCAAAGAGAGCAGAATTTCCCCACCAGTCTTCTCCAAGATGACAATCATTAACACGTGAGAGCTTCAGGACCAGTGTTAAGAACTGTATAGTTATGTAGCTAAGCCATGGCCCCTGCCATCCTAGATGTGGTGTGGTCTTTCAGAAGAATGGAATGTCTCAAAAAAAACCCCCGTCCCCATATGCTATAATAGGATTTTTTTTTCTCTAAAGGTAAATGCTGTCAACTGTAACACAAGCTGGAAAATAACTTTGTTCATGAAATTCAGTAGCTATCGAGATGATGTACTGAAAGGAGTAAGTATGATTTTTATATTGTTTTTTGAATCCAAAAAGTCTTACTGTATTTGACTCTAGAGAAATATTACCTGGTGAATAAAAGAAGAAATAAGGACTTTATGGAGATGTTCCAAGTAACTGTAACAATACCTGTAATAAGACAATGTAGCTTTACATGCTGAGGTATTGCACAGTTTAATGCCTGTAGATTAATCTCTGAGATAATTTACATTTTCATTTTAGAGTTAAGCTTAATTTGTCCTCACATATACCTTAATAAATCATTATCAATGGATATTTTTTCAATAGGTGTCAAGGTACCAGCAGTTTTTGCGGAAGAATTTGAAAGGGAAAATGGTATCTTTGTGTAGACCCATTTAAAGATAGTGTTTCAAGTCTTGGAGAGAGGCAGGAGGAAACAAAAATTATTCCAGCAGAAGAAATAGAGAGGGGGCGTTGGTGTTGATTGCATAGTAGAAGTGATAAGATAATACAATGTTAGAAAAATCTCTTCACTTCCCTTAAATAATAAGAGAGATTAGAAACAAAAAAATCAATTTAGTAAAGTTAACTAGAATTAAAAATCACCTTTAGGTTAGTTTTTGCCCACTGTTCATTGTGGTGCTTTCTCAAAAGGCCATGGGTCTCCTGCAGGACTGAATTACCCCATCTGATTTCCAGACTTGGTGCTGAGATGGAATACTCTTCACTTGGTACCTGCTCCAGCAATAGGAAGCTCGAAAGTATTTTCTTCCTATCAGTTCTGCTGGCATCACTGGAGCTGTTACAAATAGAAAATTACTCTGGAGCTTTGCCTACCACTTAGCAGTGCTTCTTTTTCCTATTTCTTTAGGGAGATGTTGTGAGGCTGTTTCATGCAGAACAAGAGAAGTTTCTGACCTGTGATGAGTATGAGAAGAAACAACACATTTTCCTCCGCACTACGTTACGTCAGTCAGCCACGTCTGCAACAAGTTCTAAAGCACTGTGGGAAATAGAGGTATTTTTTTCTTATTTTTATAAATATTTTAGGACCTGAAGGCCAGGGCTCAGTAAAAAAACTTCAGCACGAGTCATTCATAGGCTCCTGATATCATCACACACCTCCCTGTAACTACTATTATTTCATGAAGCGGTTTGTGTAGGATGAACGCTGACGAGCTGCTTTATTGCTCTGTGTGTGTGGAGACAGGAGGTTTTCTTACTATATTTGCCTGCACTAGAATGAGGAAGAGTCAAATTTCAAATTCAGACTTGATGTAAATGGTGTGATTTTACCAAAGCCAATCAAAGGACACTCACCTCCTGAATTTTGAGTGTTTACGTTTAGCTTCATGTGCAGTATAAAAAATGGAAATCCATGGCTGACAAGAAATCTCCCAAACATCACACAACACATCAACGCTTGTTTAAAGTAAACCTGAATAAAGGTCGTCTTGTGAATGGGGGTGATTTTGAGAAGGGAACTAGCAAGCTTTTGTTCAACTAAGAAACATTAGAAATTGGTAGGTCTCAAATCCTTGCTATTACAATTATGTAACTCCTATATACCCAAAAGTTCTTGTGTGATGGACAAACTTTGTGTATTTAGAACAGTCTTCAGAAAAATGGTTGATTTTTGTTTGGATAAGGATTGTCTGGTGTAGTGTATTGCACCTCTACTTATTGGAGATTTCTCCTTAGAGGAGGCAGACACTGTTAGATTTGAAGAAAGAAAATGACCTACAGCTCGGTCAAGGGATAAAAGAAATAACCTGTGATATTTCAGATGATATAAGGATATATCACTTGAATGAAAATTTTTGAGAAGCCCCTAGTATTGACAAAAATAGAGCTGGTGTATTTGGTAAAATAATGTAAGATGGTTTGCATTTTGCTTTTAAGTAGTGCCTAGTAGTATAGAACAGCTCTCCTCACTTTCTTGAGCTGCAAATTCACACCATGTCACTAAAAAGCAAAATTTGGCTCATCATGTTTGCAGGGAATAGATTATGAGAGCGGGGAAAGTAATAGAAGGAATGTTTCCTGGCACTTGGCAAAAAGTAAATGTAAGTAGTTGTTATCTGTGGTGAGCTTCATGTAAGCACAGAATTCCTCTCTTTGGCAGGCTGTAATGATGTTGTTTGCATATTTTTATTGGGAGTGCGCTGCAGGAAATGTCAGTGACCTGAAGTATGATCTTGAGGAGCAGGATTAAAATCTAAATTCTTCTTTTAGGTTGTCCACCATGACCCTTGCCGGGGAGGGGCAGGACAGTGGAATAGCTTGTTTAGATTTAAGCATTTGGCAACTGGAAACTACTTGGCTGCAGAGGTAAGAATGCCAGTTAAACAAGTGTTTGTGTGCTGCCTAACCAAGTCCTGCTGGTTCAGAACTGCTGTAGCAAGTGGGTCTGCAGTGTAGATCTTCACAAAGATCCCACACTAGGCCCCTGCTGGGTCATACTGTATTGCTGCACCCAGGGATTCCAGGGCAAACGCCACTGTTAAATATCCACTATGTTTATACTGAAAACCCTTGGGCTCATTTATCTCTCTGCTCCTGTTTGCCCTTGATTTTTGGAGTGGTGTTTTGACTGTATATTGGTGTCATGCGAGTTCATTGTGATTATATAGGCTGCATGGTTCTGCTATTGCACTCTTGACTTTTGACTAAAATTTGGATTTAAAAAGTTCTGAGGAAGTCTCTGCCCCTTTTGATGGAATGGAAGGTCCCAGAGGAGAAAGGAGATCTTGCAACTTGTCTGGTTACTATCTGGTACTTTGTATTAAGGCAAAAGAGTATTGTGACTCCCCAAAAGAGCAGCTTAATATATAGTATTTTAAGAGTCCTTAAAAATAAAATAGGACTCTTAACAAACTGGAATACAGCAGATAATACCAAGTGTATGAAATGGTACAGTCTTGGATATTTTAATGGTTGCAAGAAGCTGTGAACTTTTTGAGTCATATGTAATCCATCTTAACACAGGTCTGTGCACAAGTTTTATCAATAGAGTTAAAAGTAGGGGTTTTTTCCACTGATTTAGTGAGGATTGCTTATGTTAACTTATGCTTTGAAGTATGAGTGGAAAAATTTACTGCAAGAAGAAAGCTATAAATTACTATGTGTTAGGGAACCCTGAAAAAAGACTTGCTCTGGCTAGCTTGAGTTAGTGCAACTTCTGTATGCAGACAACTCTTTAGTATTCCCAGGGTGCTGCTTTTGTGTTCCAGCTCCTGTAACAGCCTGCATTGAATTCAGAGGAAGAACAAATAGGAGCTATCAAACCTTCATTTATTTCTAATTATGTCGAGGCTGCTATCAAAACATAAACTGTGGACTGCTAATAATAGCTAATTTTCAAGAGGCAACCAGTACTCCCACCTGAGAATGGCAGTATTTTCCTTTCTGCTTACAGTGACGGATACTCCCAGTAGGAAGATTTTACCAGCTGAGCTGATGGAGTCAGGAAAAGCATTGAGCATACTGATGGGCTTCCTTCTTCCACCAGGAGATCTGTCTGGGGGATTTTTAGGTGAAAAATCTTCAGGTGAAGAGGTGCCATGCTGCACTGAAAGTCAGACCTGAGTTTAGGTCCTTTCTAGCTCTGGAAAGGAAATCCCCATCAGGCAGACTTGTAATATGGAGAGTATAATTAGCAACAGCAGAGTGAGAGCTGGAAGAGCTTTTGGGTTGAACAGAGGTGATCTGCTGGGACTGGAGAGCTGCACTGGTGACTGTGTCTGTGAGGTGTAAAATACCTGTGGTGGAGATATTAAAGGTACTGCTGTAATAAAACCCTGTCAACTGTATTTTGCACAGTTCATATGTCAGGCAAAACACACCAGCCAGCCAGACACATCAAAGATTTATGAACAGGCAGGCAGACACCTCGTGTGTGTGACCTAACTTTAAATCAATTGGGCAAAGCCTACTGAACACTTGCTGTGCTCTGGTAGCACAGGGAGATAACTCATGGTATGGATTATCAGCAGCATCACACATTGTCATGACCTGATTTTGTTTAAGCCTCCTTAATAAAGGTATCTAGAGTGGAATAAAAAGTACAAACACAAGGAGAAAATTCACACATCTTTTAAGCATTCTGTTGTTGGCTGTTGATGCAATTTCTGTCACAGTTTGAGCTGTTGTAAATCAGGATTCATCACTGTTTATAACTGTCCTTTTTCTTACTTCATCCTCCCTTAAATCAGCTTGATGTGTGCCATGGAGGCTTCTGCAGGGGAGTCTTGCATGGGTCAACTCTCAGACAAGGAGCAGAAGCGTCCTTCATCTGGGTGCCTCCCTTTTCTCCTCTCATGCCTTGTGTGAGCACCCTGTGCCTTCTCTTTTCCTTGGGGTCATCCTGTGCCAGATGTAACTGGTCAGTCTAGTCTGGGATTGGTGGGTCACTACTGAGTCTCTTTGTGAAGGGGTGCCCCTGCAGCTTGTTAAGGCTGGGGGATGATCTGGAGACTAAGAAAAATGAAGATGCTTGCCTCAGAGAACTAAGGAATTTAAAGCTGATAAAGATGTTTCAATACTACAGTAAGTGAATTAATAGGAAAAAAGTGAGGCAATATTGTTGGTTCAGTAAAAAAAAATTAGGTGAGTACTTGTAAATCTAATTGTTATAAACTTGAGAGGATGAAGTCATGATGTGTAAATCCTAAATTTCATGTTCCTTAGAATTGCAATCAGTCATCCAACTTTTGTTGCTTTTCAAAGACCTCTGATATCTCTGACTTCTGACACAGTCTCAAGTCATAGTATTTCCTTTAATCCTCTTTCCACTTGGCATTATTTAGCCTAATTTTAATTATTGTGCTTTGAAGTTCTTTAAGACGTACTAATACCTTAAAGCAACCTCGATCCTTCTCCCAGACTTTGGGCTGAAGGTGAGCCACCCTGAAAGGCCCACTGCTGAAGGAGTCACAGTGGGAGACACTTGGTGATTCCACACACCTGCATTGCCATTCCTCTGCTGCTCTGCACACCCTGGGTCACTCAGAGTGTCTGTGTGCTCTCACACAAGTACTTAAGACACAGGAGGAATATACTGAAGAAATGGTTTGATGTTCAGTGATAAGATTTGGGACATTGGAAGTCTGGGTACTTGGTAATGATGTCTGACATTAGGAGACCTTAAGCCACAGGCTTAGACATTCCCAAAGAAGTGGAACCAAATACTCGGCTGAAAAATTGGAAAGAGAAATTGTCTTCTTTGGAGACAGCAGGAGTTCTGCTGTTAGTGTCATATGGACTTGTTTCCACCTAAAAAGGCTGAGCCAGATCTTCAGCAGGAGATTTAGGCACTAAGCCACCAGCTAAGATCCAAGCTGCTGAGTTTCATTCTCATCTTCACAGAGTCAGCAGTCTTTCAGAAAAAGTTCTGCTGAAGATCCTTTTTATAGCCCTCGTTACAGGAAAGTGACTCAAGTTATTTTGAAGCTTTACATTTATAAAGAGAGGCTGTAAGGTTAGATGAAAATTTTATGTTTCAAAGTAACAAAGATTTTCCCAAAAGTCTTTTCAGTGCATGTAGCCCATGTAGAAGGCACCCAAAGCTATCTGTGTGTGTGTGTGTGGGAGTGAGCTGCAGTTTGCTTGAATAGCTTTGCAGATGCTGCAGGTTGGGACCACACAGCTGTGCGTTTCTCATGAACACACATAACCTTTTCAATATTTTAAATTGCCAAGATAAAAGTCTCTTTGAACTGAGTATCAGCTTATCAATTGTGCTGAACCAAAACATGCACTTTTAATATTGTTCTCCACATTTAGAGCAGCTCCAGTTCTGTGATTTCTAAACTGGGCAATTCATACTGAAACTATCAACACTTGTTTTATGAGTCTGTTAAACTGATATGTGTGCCCACAAACAAGAAATGCAGGATAAATCTGTCATTTCTTATTCAACTTCTCAGGTGTGGCTAAAATAATTACAAAATACATCTGCATCTATCAAATCACATGTTGGTCTCATATTGCAGTAGACAATAGATAAGCCACAGTACGTTGCTTGTGAAACCTCGTGAGCATGTACATAATCACTGTGCAGAATTTGTAAGAAAAAATCTGTGATAATTCTGTTTTACGTAGCTGAATAGATTAGTTACTGGTTACCTTGGCCAAAATATGGCAGTAAATCTAGTGAGGTCTTCAACACCAAATTAGCTCAACTAAACTCAATGAATCAAGATAAGGCAGGTAAAATGGCAGCCTGAATGTTCACATTCTGTGCTTCTCCAGAACTGTGGCCATAAACAATTACTGCTGTGGAAAACTTCTCTGGCTTTCTCAGAGAGTTCTCCTTCCTTTCTCTGTAAGACTGAAAGAGCAGGGTTTAAGCTGTAAAATGCATCAACTCTGATCAGAGTTTTGTTGTAAATTCTGTTCCTAAAATACTACATGAAACACCCTTCCAGCTTTAGGATTATTTTAGCACTAAATACTCTTTTGAAGGTGTGAATGATTGAATTCAGTTGGGCTGAGCAGCACATGGTTACACACACGAGATGAAATGACAATCAGATGAATATTAACTGAACAGGAAGTCCAGTCCAACTTGCAAGGCTGTAGTTCAGTGGTGGAGCACTGCAGCGGCAATACAGGCTTCAGAAATGTCCTTTTTCCTCAGGTATTGGATTGTGCAGACACAAGGTACTGTCCCTGAGGTGGTGTAGGCATGGACTCCAGGGTACGGGGAAGAGGGAATAGTCTGTGCTGGAACAGGGTCACTGAGCTAAGGCACCAGAGCATGAGTGTTTTGGGTGGGACTGCTGAAGCTTTGCAGGACTGTCAGCTGATTTTCAGCACACTGTGGTGTAAACCACTTGCTGAGAACTCTTGGATCAATGGCCAATAGAAGTTACTCATATTTCTCTTGTATTTCTTGAATAATTTCTTCCCATATTATCTTACTCTACTTTTTGGTCAAAATTGCCCCGGGCTGCCCCTTTCTTTTCAAAGAAGCTTATGTACGTCATTCACTTTAAATTGAGAATAGCTGTTAAATTTTGCTTTTACAGTCCATGGGGGGGGTTGACGCTAGAGGATCTTTAAGGTCCCTTCTAACCCAAACTATTCTATGATTCTGTGATTAAAAATATTATCCTGCCATGTTATAGATATTGTTATGGTATGCATTTATGCAGATGGACAGGGCCATACCCTTCATAGTAAATTTAAGCCTGTTGTAATAATCACTTGATTGGGATCATGGTGGAGATATGTGAGTACATACTCAAGCTAATATTGAGAGAAAATAATCCTCTCCTGCCTTCTGAATAGTAAAGATTGTCACAAGAATAGAAAACAAAGCATTTAATGAGATTTTAAGAAAGATTACGTAATTGTATGGGTAATAGTATACTCAGCATTAGCTTAGATAAAAGAAATCTAAAAGGCAAATCAGTTCTTAAACATGAGGCTATAAACTGGGATTAAACGCCTGGTGCCCTGAAGAAACTGTCTCTGTAGTTTTATGGACTTTTCTTCCACTTCCTTAAACTGCTGGAAAATGGACTCCTGCATAGGATGTTTTATTAAGGCATTTGAGATTGACTATTTGAAGTCCATAACTTAGGCCTTTTGTTATCCACTTTTTGGAAACTGGACTACTGGTAGAGATGGTTTTTATTTAGGGAGCAACAACAGAACCACAGCTTGCTAGTGTAATTTTATTTTGTTTTTTGGGTGACATGGAAACAAACCTTTGCAGAAGGACTTGTTCATGCCCTGGTCATGCAGAGGGGGAGAACACGGTGTTAAATGCTCTGTGGTTCCTTCTGCCTTCAGAAGAGTGAGGCAAGTAACAAATATAATAAAATAAAAATGGCCTTGTTTAACTGAGATGTCAGCTACCTTTTGCTCAGGAACAGTTTGTAAGCCAGAGAAGATGCCAGGAGATGGCAGCATCTACCAAGGCCTTCACACATCTCCTCAGAGATTTCATTCCTTGGTGCTATAGGACCTTCTCACCTGAGATTGCTTCAAAATCTTCCTTTGGGGCTGTTTTTTCCCAGTGTGTCTTCATTAAATTTTAGCACAGCATTGTGATTATTTTCTGTCTGTTTGGCTCTGTGATTACAGGTTCTCATAAGAAAAAGGGTTTGCCAAGGTGACAGGGTAAACTCAGCACTGGAAGCCTTATTTCAGTTTTTCTGTCTCGTAGGAGTGTGGGTTTGTTTTAAAGCTCTATAAGGAGCAAAGGATAACTTACAGACGTGCATGAAGAGATGGAAGAGATCCAGAGGAGGAGGATGGATTACTGATTTACAGAGGCAGCCTGACCTGTTCTGCAGACTTGGATATGGCTTTTTAAAGTGATAGATCTAGATGTCCGTTTAGCAAAACCCAGAACTAGATTTCTCCAAGGATTTTTAGAACCTTGAGAATGCAGCTAAATTTCTTGACCTGACTTGTCTTGACTTTGGTGGAATCTATCAGTGTGCAAATACCTTCATAAATCTGGATCTCAGAGGAAAGTTTTTTCCCCCAGCCAACTCATTTGCAATTGTGATCTGTGATAGTGTTCAGCTTTTTCGGTCCTGCCTGAAGCTGGATGCATTGGGGTCATGTTTGTATATATACAAGCTTTAGGAGTGAGGAAGTACAAAGATATTAATGCAGTATTTATTGTCATTTAGTCATTACATGGCCTAATTTTGTTATTAAAAATACATCTTGCATTTTGATGTCTTCCAGAACAGCAAATGTAGACTTGTGGTCTGTCCTGAAGTGCATTATTTTAGTTTATTTTCTCAAGATCAGTTGAGAAGCTTTTGTTCAATTGTATTTGTGCTCCTTTGTGATACTTGATGGAGGTTTCCAAGACTTCTCTCCTTTGTTTTTTATTGTTTTTGGGGTTTTGTGTGCCTGTGGGTTTTGGTTTTGTTTTTTTTTTAACAGTAGAAATGTCAGTCATGTCTAATTCAGTCATCCCTAGTTACTCCTGTGAGGACCACTGAAAGGCATAATGGGGTATTAATATTTTGAACATCGCTCTTGAAGAGATGAGGATGCTTTCTTTTATATAACACAAGTTGACATGGAGCTGCTGAAACTCAGACTAAGGTTATGGCCCAGCATCTAAGTTACACTAAAGGATCTCTTAGACATTTTTCTTTCCTTTGACTTCCTCTGCAGAATGGGATATGGCTGAATGGGGCTGAGCACTGGTTTCAGGTTCTCTGCCCTTGATCCCTGTAGAAGAAATGGAATTTCCCAGTTACCACTCATAACATGGAGCTATTCCAGCTTATGCTGCTTGTGTGAGACCTTTAAATCTGTGCTGATTTAGGCATGGCAAAATGCTAGCCTGCCGTTGCTTACACAGCAGCTGGAAATGCCATCAAGATGATCTTTCTTTTGGTAATGAGGGTGAAAAATCAGGGCAGGAAGGTGTTGGGGCTGCTTCTCATTCCTGTTTTTGACTAGCAGGGGGGCCTGAAGCAGACAAAAAGGTTCAGCTTTCCCAGTGCTCCCTGTAAACTTGTCTGATCTGCTAAGACATGGCTCATGAGAAAAAGACAATCCTGAAAGAGAAGGCCTTTTAAGATTTTTAAACTTTCCTTGCATGATGATTATCAGGAGCTCTGTGCCAATGCTGAGGAGGGGTTGAATGGAGTTTATCGAGGTAGAGTTGTAGCCAGTCTTTGTCTGACAAGTTAATAAGATGGCAAAAGTCCTTTGAATGCCACTGAAAGTCTTTGAAATTGTGCAAAAGTCCTTTGGATTTATCGAAAGCTAATCAGTATGACATTAATGAAGAACAAAGCAAGCCTAATGAAGATGAAAGATTTGAAAAGTGGATTATTTTTCTTTTGTCCTGGCTTTTCTTCCCCGAAACGCTTGCCCTTGTTGGCTGGGTAACAGGCTGTGTGTTAACAGGCTGGTTATCAAATGAAATGGGAACTGTTTGAGTATGTTGAATTAGATCCTTTTATGCTTTGTCTGTCAGGGTTTCCTTCATAAATGCAGGTTTTAACCAAGTGATTGAATTGTTCATTTAGCTGAAATTTGGCAATCTAATTCTTCCTCTGACAAGATACTTTAAATGTCCTTTACCTAGTCAACAAAATTTGATTAAAATCAGCATGGGTGTTTCTTTCCCTAAACTTGTCCTTCTTAGTTGAGTGTCCAAAAATAGCCTGTTTGTGTACTTTCCATGCATTCCTCCAAGGTTTTGGAGTGCTGAGACGGTCAATGTGTCCTTAGGTCATTCTGGGCTGGGATATTGAAAGGGACTCAGAACAGGTGTAGTATGAAACACAAGACTATACGATTTATGCCCCTTCTGCCTGGAGAATGTAGCATAGGATAATAGCTGCTGGTCTGTTTTTTGGAAACTCTCGGCACCAACAATCTCAGCTGAAATGAAAATGAAAGTGGCAACTGCTGACCAGAGCTGAAAATGGGGTCGTGGATGTCAGCCTGAAAACTGAGTTCCATTGTGTTTATGGTTTAATGTCAGCATCTCAAAACTTTCTCTAAACAACTTTTTGGTTTTATTATTTCTGTAACAGCAGGGCAAGAAAAAGCATCATCAAGGATGTACTTGATTTCTCACCTGAGCCTTCTGTCTACATCACCCTCAGTCCACAAGTGACCTGTTTTAGAAGTTTGAGGGCAGTCTGTTCAGTCATTTTTTGAGAAGTCAGGAAATGTTAAGGGACGGAGATTCTCCTAATGTCTCCTGTTAGTGTTATAAATACCTATATATATTTTAATCACCATTGTGTTGAAAGCAAGCAGCTGAAGGATAACAGAATTCAGTTCATAGGGGTTGGCAACTCTATTTACTTGAGTCCTTCAATGAAAACCTATAGGATCAAGTCCTCAGTGCCAAGTTCTCTGTGCTGGCTCTAGTGACAAACTTGAGATGACCCAGACTTTTTCTTGCTTGCTTGCAACCAGCACTATCTGAAGGAAGCATGGAAATTCAGCCTTCCTGTACCTTCTGTGAACCTTTGCGGGAAGGCCACAGTGCACGGCTGGGACTGAGGGACACTGCCTGCCAATTTTGTCTCTTCTTGATGGGGGACCACTGGCAGAGAGCTCAGCTTGGCTGCTGAAATTGGGACACCAGAATTATTTTAAGATGTCAGGTGAACAAATGTCATGCTGGAAGAACTATGGAAACTTAGGAACCAAAACTATGTGAAGACAGTTACATATGTATATAAGTTCTAGTTTTTTGGTGTTTCTCTCTCATTCCTGTTGCTGTATAGCAGTAACAAGAGGCACTTGGAGTTGGGAGACTGTGACAATGTCAGGGAGGAGCAAAATGGACTATTTGAGACAGGTGTCAGCACAGGGAAAAAGCAGGGTCTCTAAATTAGGTTTGTAATGGTAACACAGTGGCTAATACGAAAAATGAAATGGAGACAGAATAAACCTTTGGTCATTTCTGTGTTAGCACATCAAGTTGTGACACATAGGGAAGGTATTTTCAGCCATTTGACAAAGATTTGAAAGTTTTCCTTCTTTCTTCAGTCTTCTGTTGTGGAGAGGAGCAGGCATTTTGAGGGGCTAAAGAGATATAAATTATCATTTTTTTAATAAAAGTGTTATCAACGTAACAAAATCTCTTCACAACAGTTGTCTGTGTATGATAATGTGCTATTGAAACATTCCACTGGGACTCATGCATCTTGCCCTGTGCAACTCTCTTCTGGCTCTTCCACACTGGTAATGCCCAATTCAAGCCAAGAAAATGACACTACTCATCTGTAAGATGGATACACACTGTAATTGTGTGCCTAAGAACAAAATTGTCTTTTATAATTTATAATCTTACTTCAGCATTTTCAGCGTATCCTGTGTCAGGGAATATTGGTAAATATTGACACAAAATTGTTTCTTTGTGTAAATCAAATCTTATAAGGTTTTATGTGCAGCTAGTGAGTGGGTGTGTGTGTTTTTGTTTATTTGTGAATATGTCTGCCTACATAATCCCTCATCTTATAGACTACATATTTCCCTTGTCAAAAGAATGATACTAAACAGCTTTTAAATAGTAATACTTTAAATTTATTATTGTAGAGCGTCTTTCATCCAAGCTTCTTGTCGTACTTTAGTATTAATTAATGCTTGATAATCTTGATATGACATAGAAAATATTACCTCCATTAATAATGGTTAAACAGAACTGCAGTGTAATGAAATAATTTTCTCTAGTGGCATTGTCACTCCTGTTTCAAAGATGTGTTACTTCTGAGTTCACTGTCTTCTCCTGTAAAATCTCAGTAGACATAGAGAATGTTATTTTTTTTATCTCAATCTATCTGCCCAAGGTCAATCCTGGAACTGATTGTGTGTGCATATGCGTGGGTGACTGTAACTGGCTGCATTTAGTATAGTAACTGTGCTTTCTTCATCATTCTTTTTGGGTTTGGTTATTTGAGATTCCTCTTGAGTTAACAAGCTTGATTGCAAGATGCTCTTTCTAGAGGTGAGGACATAGCCAGCTAAGTCAGCCAGAAATTGAAGCAGTAAGTCTTTTACTCTCACACTGCTTCTAAAACTCCACTCTCCTTTTGCAGGGTGGAAACATAACAGAGAACTGAACCAAACCCTCTCCCCCAGTTATGAAATGTCTGAAAGCTATTGAGATAGTGTTTGACTTCTTTTCTTTTCCAGCTTAACCCACACTACCCAGAAGGTAATAATGAAGGAAAAGCTTTGGTAAGTGGAATTTATATGTTGCATATAGTCTGGGGAATGCTGTATCCTTAACCCAGCACATCCTGACATATGGAAGCTCTTCATAGCTTTCCTTTTCCTCATGTGTTCCAGCTGCTGGGATTGTTTTCCATATCCTGTGTAAGGTAGGATGCATCTCAGAACTGGCAATTCAGAAATTTTTCCGTCACTCTGAGGCAAATGATAAGAAAATTATTCAAATTCTGCATCAAAGTGGCATTAGTTGAAGCTGTTGTGCTCATTGTCTGATTGCAGATATGAAATGTATTAGTTGTTCTCAGCTCTCATGTGTTACTTCATGGCAACAGCCTTTGCCTGGTATAGCATCAGGAGCATTTTAGCTAATTCTGACTAATGAGGCCAGACATGGAGATTATAGTGTGTGAAGGAAGTGGAGTTGGGAGAAGTCTCCTTGGGGGATTCTTATTGTTACTAAGTCAACAAATATTCCCAAAAAGAATAATTCCTCCATCACATTCATGAGATTGCCTTGGAAGGACTGAGATCTTCTTCAAAAAAATTCAGTTTAATTTCTTTCTGCTTGCCTTCCGGCTTTTGTTCTTTAAGAGACACATTTTCAAGTTTTTCTCTGCACAGGGAAGAAATTTTTGATTTTTCATTACAAGAAACCCTAGATTCTTTCTTACATAATTAAATGCCTTGAGGACTCCAATTTTAATAAAAATGAAGCCTTTCATAGGAGTTGGCAACATTGGTTTTCCGTCTTCCCTGATATTTGGCATTAGTGGTGATATTGCAATAACAGATAAGCTGTCTAGAGAAATGAGAATTCTCTCCTGTGAAAGTACAGAAGTTCCACCAGTTTTTTCTCTTTTGTATTGGAATGAAACTTGAGGCCTTTGAAGCGAAAATCAAGATCAGTTCTAGAATTCCCCAGTGAGTAGGTATTAGGCCCTTGTCACCAAGGAGCCAATCCTATTGTATCACACCATACTTATTTATGGTGTAAGTTTGCCTTCTGTAGCCATTCCAGTTAATCTCAATAGTTAAATATTCCCTGGACTGGATAATGATAAAGGCACAAATGTAATCGAAGCATGAATGTTGAAGGTGGCTTCACTACCAATTTGGCTTATTCTTCCTGGGTATTGGTTTCAGCTAAAACCTCAGACCAGATAAATCACATTAGAGAAATACTTCCAATAAAAAAAGTAATCAAAGCTGATTGATGATCAATGCTGATATCTCTGTGGAAATTTTAATTTATGCAGTCAACACTTTCCTATGAAAGATTTTTTGTAGAAGACCTTCTAGCAATTTTTGGTGACACTTCCATGTAAATCCTAGTCCACAGGCTCTATTAATGTGGTAAAAATCCTTTTGGATCATTCACCCATTTATAATCTTGTTGAAAATGCCATGAGTCAGCAATGGCTATTTAAGCCTTCCTTCTGCCCTGGAGCAACCCAATACAGAAACTTCACATCCCTGTGCAAAAATTTCTTTTATGTTACAATGATGCAGTGCATTGAATTGTCCCTCAAAAGTAAAAGAATCTTGTAATATTTAGAGTTCTTGGAAGGTCAGCCACATCAGTCTTGTATCCAATAGCACGTAACCTGGAGCACACAGGCTTTCCTTGCTCTGTGGTTATAATCTAGAGTTTCCTCTGCCTGGTCACTGCCTAACTGGCTCACAGCAAAGGCATCTTCTTTTCCATCCTTTGAAGCAATTAATTTTGAAATACTGCCCATGAAGTAAATCTGGAGTGGGGAGGTTGAAGTGGACCTACCCCAGCAAAACTTGAAGTCTGAGTAGCAGGGAGATGAATAAACGAATTCTTGTGGCTGAAGGGCTGAACCTGTAGCCTGTGCCCTTGAGGCCAAGAAGGCCAATGATGTCCTGGGGTGCACTGGGAAGAGCATTGCCAGCAGGTCAGGGAGTGATGCTGCCCCTCTGCCCAGCCCTGCGAGGCACATCTGGAGTGCTGTGTCCAGTCCTGGGCTCCTCAGCACAGGAGGGACAGGAGCTCCTGGACTGGGGCCAGTGGAGGCTGCAGAGATGATTTAGGGCCTGGAGCATCTCTGGCAGGGAAAGGCTGAGGGAGCTGGGGCTGTCCAGCCTCGAGAGGAGCCCCAGCTGAGAGGAGCCCTCAGCCCTGGGTGTCCCTGTCTGCAGGGAGGGCTCCGAGCAGGGCCCAGGCTCTGCTCCAGGGGCCCAGCGATGGCACCAGAGGAACGGGCAGGGACTGATCCCAGGAGGTTCCACCTGGGCAGGAGGCAGAACTTCTTCCATAGGTTGCCCAGAGAGGATGTGGAGTCTCCACGCTGGGGATATTCCAGACCCCTCTGGACACAATCCTGAACCCTGTGCTCTGGGAAGGCCCTGCTGGAGCAGGGAGGTGGCACCAACTGACCCACTGTGATCTCTTCAGCCTGACCCATCCTGGGACTCTCTTTTCTCTGCTGGGCTGTTGGATGAAAAGGTAGCAGCTCCTTCTTTGTTGTCTGGGTTTTAAAGGCAGCACAGCCATCTGTGCATTCTGTGCCAACCCTGAACTCCTCAGCGTGTGCTGGGGCTGCTTGTCCATGTTAACGGCCTGGTTTACAAGGCCTGATCCCAGTTACTCAGGCAGCTGAATTTTGGGAAGCAGCAATGGAGAATGGTTTTCCATGATGCAGCAGTGGGCACAGACACCAAGGTTCTGCCTAAGCATATCTTTTCTGCCTCACCTTAAGTGACTCCAGAGTCTGAAAGGGTTTTGGCTCCAAAGAACATAAATATTACTGGAAGTCACCGTGACTTCTCTTCCCAAGCATTAAAGGTATGTTGGGGCTGAGGTTCGTTGCTTGTTTATGAGCTGCTTCTTGATAATCCAGCCAAATTGTCTTATGAAGCACTGCTTTTAATTCTGGTAAAATTTGGCCTTACAATGAGTTGATTAATATTCCCACATCTAAGCTCCAGAATAATTTTTTTTTAAGTGTGAAGATGTTTTTGAGATTTAAGGGTCTTATCAAAAGAGGGCTTCTTCATCTCTTAAAGTCTAGGAGATTATAGTGTATCATGTATCAAAATGCAGTGCTCTGTGTTACAGCTCCCACTAAACCCAAAACTGGTGTTTTTTATGCTGCAAATTACTATGCTTGTTCTAAGGAGAGAAATGTACAGCATCAAGAAGAATGCTACAAACATCAGGGAAATGTCAGGAGCAGTTGGGAACCTGGCATTTGTCAGTGCCTTTGTGTTAAAGGCTGACTTTGGATGGGTACCTTATCTCCATTTGTCTGCATTTTCATGAGAGGGCTAATTCTAACCAGTTCCTGTCTGTCTTTTATTGTTGAGATTTTTGTTAGGATTGAGACTGGTATGCGCTTACTTATCTTGTACGGAAGTTGGGCAGTTCTGCTGTGGGCTGCCAGGTACAATTTGATGTATCTCCTTTGACTTCTGTTTATATATCTTTATGAATTCCCAACATTCTGCAATTCTAACTTTTCTTTCTTGCTGCAAACCCAGGAGATTGTTTTTTTTTTCTGATAAAAACTGTAAATTAATTTGTTTTTTAAAAAAATATTTTATTTTACCTTCCAGGAATGACCTTTATTGAATTATATATTTTATATGGGTGATGCCATTTAAACGACTAGAATAGACAATCTGAGAAACATTGAAAAGAAAAGAGAAAAGAAGAATCATCAGCTTAAAAATGGCAGCTTATATAAAGCCAGCAGTCAGACCACTGGGGAGGTTGCGGGAGAAGGGGAGACATGGATGCCGGCACATTCTTATTATTCTGCTGTTGCACACGGGTCTGAATCAGCTCTGGAAATGCATACATTGTTTCTTACAGAATGTCTCTGGCTCCTAACAACAGGATTGCAACGTGATGTCTCTGCTAAAAATGCTATGACTCACAAATGAGTCAACAGTGAAGGTGTTGCTGTGCTGTCTAGCAGGCAGGAGCAAGGCTGGCCATTCATTTACTCCATTTTCTTCTCATAAAGAATTTTTAAAATAATCTAACCTATGGAGTTCTGCTCACGTTACTGCTCTGTGAAAATGCTAGTTTTGTAAGAGCCTCCTAAACTGGGTTAATGTATTGAGATACCACATTGCTCTGGATTTAACAGGCATTTTCAGAATTCTGGCTGCTATTAAATTTAATTTCTGTTGAAATCTGTAGTGCAACTTAATGTATTCATTCAGGAGCAGGGCATTATCCTTGTCTGTCTCTATGCCACAAGAGGTGTCTTCACCAATTGGAATTGTAGATTGGGTTTCTAAAAGAAAAGGTATTTTAGGTCTGTCATGTTTTTGCATTGCCTTTTGCAGTTGAAATGAAGGCCCTTCTGTAAGCAAAACTCCATGTAGATCTGTTGAATTTTAGGTATGATGCCCAGTTGAGTTAAAAAAGGAAGTTTTGGGATAGTAGCAAATTCTCTTAAGAGCTGTGAAAAGGCTTATCTGCTGAGCTGTAAGTCTCAAGGAGGACAAATCTGATTGGACCTGATTGTTTTGTCACTGATTCCAGCATGGGATTTGTCCCTCCTTACATTTGCCCTCCACATGGCAAGCAGTATGTCTGCGTTGTTTCTTCTCTTTAAGCTCCTTTTTAAATCATAATGCAGTGTAAATCGGTGGTGGTAGCCCAGGAGTTACAGACTTTGCTGTGAGCCTGGATCAATATTTCCCCTTCTCACCAAAATGGTGGTTTTTCTCACTACCTAGGACTCCTTTTTTGAATGTTCAGCCTTTGCTTTCCTAGGTGGGTCCCTCCCTGGCGGTGTCATGGGGGTTTACTCAGTTCCCCTTCCTGGATGTCATTATTGAGCTTTGCTGCTGCAGAATAAGAATGGGGGCTCACAGCTCTATATGCCAGTGCACACTGAAGTTTTCTCAGGCTGAAGGAGCTGGCTTTGCTCTTTGTACCACTGATAATTACACTGGGTTTTTTTGGAAGGGATGGGTCCCACTCCTGCTGGGCAGAAGCAGAACTCAGTGTGTTATCTCCTTGATCCTTGTGAATGATTTAACCAGTGCACAAGAATGAAGTGATTGCACCTTCCTCACCTTGGATATGTGTCTGATGTGACTTGTGATAGCCTGCTGCTATCTCGTTGTAGTTTGGGGCAATCAAATATACATTTTCATTCCAGGAATGTACTATTTGGTAATATTGTTTTACCCGCAGTTCTCTATACTCCTGGCATGTAATTCCCCTGGCTTTTTTTTTTCCTTGTTGTTTTTGTTTTTGTTTTTTTGTTTGTTTGTTTGTTTTGTTTTGTTTTTTATTAAGTCTTGGAAGTGCTTTCCTTGGCTGTCACTGACCACATTTCCAACACCTCTGAAACTGTTCCATTGGCTTTCTCTTCACACTGCTTTAAGTTGAATTTTTTTCTCTCTGCATTTGAGTTCCTTTGCAGTTCTTTTCTTCTTTTCTCTTAATTGAATCCAGTTTTGCTGGCTGCATCTGCTCATATACCAGTTTCTACCTGAGCAAATGTCGTCTTGTTTTCATCTGCTTAGGAATGCAGTGCTTCTCCTAAGCTATTGTCTAATTAATTTAAACTAGCCTAGTACTTTCACTTTTTTCGCATCCTCACATGGACTCACCTGCTGATTCAATAATGGCTGGGTTAAGTGCAGATTCTGATGGCTGCTTACTGAATTTAATTTATCGTGAGAGGCTTTCTGTATGCGAGTGTCTGTGCATTCTCTCTCTCCCACACAGGCATGTCCATGTGCCCTGGGACATAAAATGAGGCACAAATACAAATCCATGTTTGCTCCTATGTAATGATAGCGTTGCTGTCTCTCATGTACCCCTTGTATAAAGCTAGTTTCCAGAGCTGTCAGGTTGGGGGTCACTTCATGTTAATTTTTTTTTTTCCCCACGAGTAGTGCTCAACTCCTGTAACCCAGGTTGAGTTGTGAGATTCAGGTTCTAAAATAATGCTGTAAGGAGAGTTCTGAGGTTTGTGGGGGAGTTCAGCCTGGAGCTGCTGTACAGCTCTCATGCAGGTCTGATTTTGCTCAGCTAAGCTTGGCATTGCAGTTAGCTGTGTTGCAGGCACTGTCTTGCCCTCTGTTGAAGTGGAATTTCTTTTTAGGCTAAAAACCAGATCTTGTTCCTATGTCTGCCAGCTGCTAAGCCTGGTTGGTGAGATTTAAGGCTGGTGAACTCGTTGCTCAGCTGGATCTGTACAACTGTTGGGGTCACCGGGGAATGAGCAGGGTTAGCCCCAAACTGCTGGGTGAACTTCTCCACAGAGCTAATGATTGTGAACTGCTAAAGCACAGGAGACCTGCCTTTGACTCTGCTTCCTGCCAGCTCACCCACTTTATACACTGGTCATGGTGTTCTGTGGTGGGGAATGTCCCTTTGTCCACTCTGGGTCAGGTGTCCTGTCCATGTTCCCTCCCAGTATGGTTTCATATTTTGGTCTGTATTTTACTCAGAGCCCCAGGATAAAAAGAAAACCATACAATTATGAAGTGTCCTGCCTTTCTGTATACCAGTCATTTCAGTTTGGAAATTACAGTGAAGTGGGTAGTTTCTGGGAAACCCTAATTAGATTTCAATGTAAGTTGTGGAAAATATCAAAAATTTTGGATGCTGTCCTAAACTATCCTGTCCTACTCACCCCTTTACAGACCTCTTGAATTTTAAACTGGATTTCCAATTTTCTGTTTTGTTATGAAGTGTAGGAAGTAGTTTTTCATTTAATATTAGACTCTGACACACACCTGTTAAGCTCTCAGAAGGATTTTTTTTATTGTCTCTATGCCTTTTCAGTTTGTGTCTCATCACGAGTACATACAACAAAATATGTGTGGAAATCACATAAGCAATTTGCTATTTTCTCAATCCTTGTGTATAGGTTAAATTTTTTGTGCATTTTTCAGTAGTATTTTTGAGCATAAGACACAAGAGGATGCAGGGACTGTCAGATGAGTTTACTCTTGTGCAGGTCACAAGGAGATGGTTGCTCTTTGTCTTAGCAAGCCTTCCTCTCAAACACTTGTGGCAATACTCTAATGACTAGAGGAGCCTAAGTAAAATGTCTTTGTTTTGTTTTTTTCTGCTCTCTCCATCCTTGACAGAAGTCATGGGATGGAAAGCTGGCATTTTGTAAGCTTGATAATGAAAAAATGGATGTTTTGGAAGGATTCAAAAAGTGCCTTGAAATGAGTTGATAACTAACCCTTTCTTCGATAATTTCACTCATCCTTGATTTTGTTGTTTAATTTCAATTGGCAATATGGATAATCAAAGCTTTGCCCTTGATTATCCCTTACAGTTTGGTTTTAATCAAGCTACTAATGCAAACCAAGTACAGCCTGGCCTTTTACGTTGTACAGCTCTTCCTTAATGGTGTATTGTAAATCATTATAATAGCATTTCATGCTTCCAGAGTTGGATTTTTTTCTCTTTTGGCTTTCCTCATTCCTCTTCTCCTCTCCCTCTGTGATGTATTTTGTGTACATGAATGGCCCTGGGCTGCCAGTCTCTTAATTGGTTATCAGTCTTTTGTAAGATGTGTAACTCAGCACCCCAGAGGAGCAGCTTTTACTCACATCAGTAATTCTGTTGGTTGCTGTGTGGATACGGGCACAGACTCTGAATGACTCCATCAAGCCAAGAAATGTTCTCAGGGAAGGTGGCATTTGGAGTCTGTAGGCAAAGCTGTGGAGGTGACTAAAGATATGAAGAGGGTGCTGTGGGGTCACAAAATTCCCATGGGCTCTCAGCAGGTGGTGAGAGGCAGATCCCACCTTAGCTCATGGGCCTTGGTTGAGTAACTCTGTCCCTCAAACAGAACAACTCCTGCCCTTGCAGGGGGTAAAATCAGACCTGTGTTGGACCCAGCTTTGGTGCGTTATCAGCCTGTGCTGAGATTTGTAGTACAATCCAGCTGGGGCTTTGCCTGCCCCCCTTGCCATGACAAGCTGGTCCTGATGGAGCAGATGTTCTGCCTCCTGCTCTTTGGAGAGTGTCCACAGGACAAGAGGAAATGGCCTCAAGCTGCTCTAGGGGAAGTTCAGGTTGGTCATCAGGAATAATTTCTTCTTGGAAAGGTCTGACAAGTATTGGAAGGGGTTGCCCAGGGACATGATGGAGTCCCCATCCCTGGAAGTATTCAGGAAACAACTGGACGTGGCTTGAGTTTAGTTGACAAGGTGGTGAGTTTAGTGGCAAGGTGGTCAAAGGGTGGACTTGATGATCTTGGAGATCTTTTCCAACCTAAACGATTCTGTGATTCTCTGAAAGCGTGCTGCTCTGATTCTACAATCTGAGAGGAAAAAGCCATCAAACTTACATAAAACAAAAATAGATTGAAACAAATTGCTTACTTTTTAAATCCTCTACTTGTCTTAAAAAAAAAAAGAAAAAAAATCTAATTTTCATTCATTCTCTTCTTTCAAATGTGGCCCTTTCCAGATCAGCACTGTGTAGTTGCATCAGGTGGGAGTGAGGGGTCTGCAGCTACTGCAGGTTTTTGAAGTTGTAGGTGTCAAATAAAGCATATCCAGTGCTGCAGTGCCTCTTTTGCTTGTGGCCTGCTGTTGTTCTAATGACTGCCTGAGATCCCATGGAGCAAAGTGCATCCTTTGTGTTACTCCAAAGCCAGTTGTGGTACATTCTTGCCAGAAGGTTTAAAAAAAAAAAAAAAAAACAAAAAACAGATGTATTCCTTGTCTGCAAGGTAATTGAAGAATTTCTAATGGGCACTGATGCAAGCAAATAACCCTTGTGCCTAATCAGCAGAGAGAAGGCGACCTTCCTGCTTCAAAGAAGAAACGCCAGGCAGGGGAGAAGATTATGTATACTTTGGTCTCTGTGCCACATGGAAATGACATCGCATCCCTCTTTGAACTTGATGCCACCACCCTTCAGAGATCTGATTGCCTGGTTCCAAGGTAAAATTAAAAGAAAAGGAAATGAAAAAACGGCAGAAAATAGTGCTGCATTGACAGGGTTTCTTTCTGGCATTATGCTGGTGAGTAAAGCAGGGAAAAAAGCAAACATGAACAACTATTATCCTTCTGTTAAAATTTGAGGAGTGTTCATGGATAAATAAAGGATGTATAAAACATGATACTGCTGCTGTGACTGGGTAAAATAATTATAAGGATAAAATAAGTGACAATTAGAGAGAGTCTGTGAAGAGAAAAAATAATGGTCCAAATATTGCACAGATTTGTGTGAGGATAGAATTGAGCTCTGTGCACTGTTTGAAAAAAAATGTACTTTTCACAGGTTTAACTGACTTGTTCCCAACAAAATAATGTGCGAGGTGAGCTGGGCTTCTGTTTCCCTGACAGATCATGATGCCACTGAGCACGATGGTTATTCAGATGTATTCAGCAAGTGGCTTCTGGGTTTTAATTGTCAATATTTGAAATTTTAGCTTTGTAGCGTAGCTGAGATTGGTTAGATAAGTCACGCGGTATTGGTTGTGACTGAATGGGCTTGCAGACACTTGCGGTTGGTTGTTATGAGGATGGATTTTAAAGCTGGGTACCCACAAATACATACAAAGCCACAAAGCATGTGGCTTTGAAGTGTGTTTGCTATGCTAAGTTCTGCCAGATAATTTGCTTACTTGAATACTCAAAAGCCCATCAGCGTGAAAGGGAGAGTGTGAATGGAGACCACAGTGAATATATTTCAAAAGTAAAATTCAGAGTTAAAATTGTAATTGATTTCTCAGCTCTGCTTTTTGATAATACCACAGATTATCATATGGAAAGAATTTAGAAGGATCTCATATCTGCTCTTTGTTCACTTGATTTTCAGTTGAGAACTGGTACTGTAAATGCTTGCTCTGGAATGAGGGTTTGCAGATCATAATGATGAAGCTGTGAAACCACGGTCAGCTTTACTTTCTGGCTTTTGTGCTGTGACAACTTAAAAGGATTCGTTATTCTGCAGGAAAAAAATAAGAAAAGAATTGGGTTTATTCATGAAATATATTTCTGTTCACATGGGATTTTATAACATCTTCCTTTCAGTTTTTTTCCTTTGAAGAATATTTGACTCCTAGACTTACATAAATACTTAAACCCAGCATTCTGCATAATCCCAAAATGCTGGCTGTTCTTGTTGCAGCTCTGCTCTGGGTGAGCAAGAAGGAGTCAAGGGAAAGGGGTACTGCAGTGTCTTTTAGGTCCACCTCCCCTTTTTATTGCGGTGGCTGGTGTGGCTCCTGCTCTCCAGCCTCATGCCACAGGCAGGTGTTGCAGGGCATCCCACTTGCCCACGTGGGCTCAGGACTGATCCATCTCCGCTGCTGTGTTTTGCTCTGTCCCCTTTAGGAACTCCTACGTCCGACTGAGGCACTTGTGCACCAACACTTGGGTCACCAGCACCAGCATCCCGATAGACACTGCGGAAGAGAGGCCTGTGATGTTAAAGGTAAACAAAATCCCAAACTCATTCCTGAAGCTGTCTCACTTCTAACCTATGAAATGTGCATAATAATTAGGATAAAGGTAAGAGGATTTCTCACCCACTTTAAACCAAAAACGATTGCAGATTGGGACATGCCAAACCAAAGAGGACAAGGAAGCTTTCGCCATTGTATCGGTTCCTCTGTCTGAGGTCAGAGACTTGGACTTCGCCAATGATGCCAATAAGGTTTTAGCATCAACGGTTAAAAAGCTGGAGAACGGAGCAATAACCCAGAATGAAAGGAGGTTAGTGAGTTTTATTTTTTCCCCTGCTAAATTGGTATTTGGTTACTCATGATAACACAGTCATGGGTAGGTGATATCCACATGGACAGAGGCAATTGTGAGAGGACATTTCAGTTCTGAGAGTGCCAGTCTGGGGTTAGATGCCACCTCTGCTGGAGCATTCTTGCTGTACTTCAGGCTGATGTTTGTATCTCCTGTGTAAAAAGGGGGTAAACAGCACTTCCTCAGCTCACTGGCCACATAAATAAATGGTTAGTTTCCTGGGCAAATGTCTTTGTCTGGATTTCCTTTGATAATCTGCTTCTGAGCTGTAATGTGAGGGTGCATTGCATCTAATTCTCATGTATGTGAAAGCAGCACTGCAGGGCTCTAGACTTGTGTGAAGTTCACCACACTGCAAATCTGCTAAAGCCTTGGAAGGAGGTCTCAGTGTGACTGAGAAACTGCTCCATTTGCTTTCTCATACTTATTTTCCCCTGTTCTCTTTTTCTATTTTACATCAATTTGGTGTTTACCCCTTGTATTCATCCCCATTTTGTCTGTGGCACTATTAGAATGTCTGCTCCTCCCACCCTCCCCTGAATCAAGGGATTTTGTAGTACATTTCTTGTACATCGCAGCCAGATATATTCCACTGCCAGTGATGTGTTCACTATTTGTCTTCAGCTGCCTGTGGTTAAACTGAATATAAGACAGCATCTCTCTGGCAGTGTTAATTCATAACTGTAATACATCATATGCAGCTTTTTTTTATCTGAAAATGTTAATTTTTGGTGATGAAGCTGAATTTTTGCAGTCAGTTTCCAGCTGAAATTAGACCAGATGATTTAATATCCTAACATGCAGATTTTTAATGCCTGGGTATTGGGACTCAGCCTTGAAAAGCTGTGGGGGCCATTTCATGATTGAGTTGGCCCAGAGAGGGATACAGCAGTCTCCAGATGCTATGTCCCTGTATGAACCTGTCACTGTCAGTACTGTCAGGTCTTGATGTTGACAGATCGGTACATCAAACATGTAAAACAATTCAGAGCTGTTTCACAACAGTGCCATTATTTGTCAGTTCTTGTGATTTCCTTTGGAAAAAAACACAAACCATCTTTTTCCTGTCTTATCACCTTCTAGCATACAGAAGTAGAATCCCATCAGTTTATTCCTTATTGCTCCATCCTGCAGCTGCCTTTTCTACTTTATTTCGTGGGGGTGATACACACCTTCACTCAGAGGGTTTAGATGAGCAACCCAGCTCACTTGTGGATAATGGGAACTTTGTGTCTGGCTCCCACAGGTGACTGAAAATCTCTTGGGGGTCTTCCTGCCTCTTTCATACCTGGCAGATTTGTTAGTTATAGACTAGACATTGACTAAATTGAGATGATGCTGAGTTTTTCATGTAAAAGGTTGCTGGTGCTGTTAAGGGATATTCTTTGAAATCTGTGGACATCTGTGTTTCTCACTGCATGTCTGGTAAGGTGTTAGTAACAAGGAGGCAGCGATGACTTTGTTTTCTTTTTTCTCCATTTATATTCTGTCTTTTTGCATTTTCTGAAGGTGGGAGAGAAGGAATTACTACTGTCTCTGTTGTTTTTAGCACCTGCTTCTGACAAATCTTTTGTTTAGCAAAGAGTGAAACAAATGCAGTTTCTTGGGTCAGTATATATAAGAAAACAGTTATATATGAATATGTATATGAAAAAAATATATATATGAAACAGTTTCATGGGTCAGTAGGGAAATTATCTGGTGGCAGGATGGTTTTATTCCTCTGATGAGCCCATCATCTTGTTTCATGGACCCATGATAAAGCATAAAAATCCTTGCTAGGCTGTGTAAGTTTCTTTTTACTGCTCCTGGGTCTTGAGGGCACCAGGTATAGATTTTGGGTCTCTGAATGCTGTGTATCACTCCAGCAGCCTGTATTTTTCTCTTGTTTTCCCTCTGGTTGTTGTTTAATGCCTTGGTAAACAGCCCTGTGATTGATTTAAGCTTCTGCTGAACCAAGGCTTGGAATCCTTAAGTACATGTCAAACTTTGCAGTGGTGGAAGTTCCATTTTGCCAGGTAAAGCTTAGCATAAATGTGATTTTCGTTCTTAATGAATCCTAGCAAGTGTTGAGTGACTGTTTATAGTAATGATTTGTCTATTCATTCTAGGTTTGTAACCAAGCTACTGGAAGATCTCATTTTCTTTGTTGCTGATGTGCCCAATAATGGGCAAGAAGTTTTGGATGTGATCATTACCAAGCCAAACCGGGAACGACAGAAATTAATGAGGGAGCAAAATATATTGGCTCAGGTATGTCCTACTGTGTTAATAACTTAATTGTATTTGCAAACAGATTGTAGGAGAGAGTGATGTGAGAAAAAGTTATTTTTGGGTAAGTTGGCTTATGTCAGGTTGGGTTTGTGTCTTGTTGGATTGGGTGGAAATGACACTACTTGATCAAAGCTCATCTCTTGGTCCCTAAATCAGAGTCAAGCACAAGGGGCTGTAGAGGGCTCTTAATTTAATGTGATTCTGATAAGATTTAAGATCATGTTTGAGAGCAAATTGTTCGCAAAATTTGAGACAAACATGGAGCGTGGTCCCAATCCTGGAAATGTTCCACACATAGTGCCTCTGTGGAACTCTGACTTTGTTTGCACAAGGGCAAACTTGCAAGTAAATAAAATTAATGTCCTTTTTGAGAAGTCAACTGAAAGAAATTTTAAAAAAGGGGAAAAGGATGAGACTGGACAGAAGCCAGTGTTGTCCTCCTTTTTCATCATTAAATTATCCAAAGTTAAGACATGCAACTAAAACTGTTTAAAGTTGGGGATGGTAAAGAAAAAGCAATATCAGTCAGGTTGGTGGGAAATGTAAAGCTAACCCTAAATGCATAAAGCTGTGATGTCTCAGATTGTGTCCCACTTGTGTTTAGTCAAGGCTGTTGTGCTGATTCTGTCGGAGGACATTTCCATTCTCTTTGATTTCTGCTGAACTTCCATTCTGTAAGTTCAGCAGAAATCTGGGTCTGATTTTCACTCTCAGTGATTTTGATTTTGAACAGATATTTGGCATCCTCAAAGCTCCTTTTAAGGACAAAGGTGAAGGATCAATGCTCAGACTTGAGGATCTGGGCGACCAGAGATATGCTCCCTACAAATACATGTTAAGATTATGTTACAGAGTTCTAAGACACTCGCAACAGGACTATAGGAAGAACCAGGTCAGTGGTATTAAAGATAATTTTCCTCCTGATTTCTAAAATTATATGTCCTGGGTTTGACGTGGTGCTCTGCACTTACAAGTGGGATTCTGTGGTAATGGGGAAAGGCCTTTTTTTTGTGTTTGTAGCTTAGTAGTGTGTGAATTGAAAGTTCAGCAATGAATATCACAAGTTCACTTTGTACTTTTGCAGGCTTAGACTGAGACTGGGGCTCACTGCTTCATTCATGAGCTTTCTGTTATTAAAAATGTGTTCTTGGAGCCTGGATTGCAAAGTGGGAAATCTGCAAAGCTGTCTGTTTCTCTTGCTTAAATATTTGTAGAGGGATGGCAGTGAGTCAGAGCAGAGGTTGTTATATGAGGCAGCCTGATTTCCCACTGCTGGAGACTCCCTGTGAGCAAGAGATATTTCAGAACATGGACTAAAGGGACTGGAGATAAAAGGCTGAACTGCTGTGTGGTTCTTTGTTTTCTTTCCAGTGTTTTACAGAAATATTTCTGTTCTGAAGGGAGAGAAAAGGAGGAGGGAAGACTCAGGAAAAAAGCTTCTTAAACACTATAAAAACCTTTAAGTTTTTCCTTTTTAAAAAAAAAAAAAAAAAAAAGGAGGGTGCCATTTCTTGAATTTTATATATATTTTTATGGATTCATTCCTTTGGTTTATGAAAGAATAAGAAGAGTTAGTCATCCCTAACATGGAATCTTTTTCTCAGGGTACGTATTTGAGGTATTCAGAAGTTCTTTTGTTCAGGCCAGTTCAGAGAGGAAAGTTTTGAGTGTTATTTTGATTGCTAACTAAGCTGGATGCCCCTTGTTTCTGAAAGAGAAAGCATTGCTGCTCAGCAGGTCATCATGGGAATTTTTCCTTTTTTCAGGAATATATTGCTAAGAACTTCTGCATCATGCAGTCCCAGATTGGTTATGATATTCTGGCAGAAGACACCATCACAGCTTTGTTGCACAACAACAGAAAACTGCTAGAGAAACACATCACAGCTAAAGAAATAGAGACGTTTGTGAATTTACTCAGGAGAAATCGAGAGCCAAGGTTTGAACTGGTTCCATGTAGCATTTTTGCAGTAGTTGTGAATTGAATGCTCTTCATTGCTTTGGTGTCTTTTGCCCTGTTTTGACCTGGCAAACAAAAACCCCACCTGTACAAAAAATATTAGAAGTACCTGTAATTCTTGGAATTTAACCATATCCACATTTTAAAACTAGAGCTTACTGAAAAGAGGGCTTGTATTTTACAGGACAACCTTGAAAATTTGGTCTCAGTTCTGACTGGGGCAAAGAGAAATTAGGAGGAAGTTTAATTTCTCCCAGCTCTGCAGCTCCTCTGTGAAACTGCCACTTGTGTTGGTTCCCCTGCTAATAATCCTGGTGTAAATTAGACGCACATGTCAATTTTTCTAAGCTTTTATTAATATCAGTTTTCCTGCAGGTTCTGATTCCAGGTCAGACCTGAAAAGGTCCTAGGACAGTGAAGATCCCATAAACTTGTGTCCTGGACCGGATTTTGTTCCAAATTAAAATTTCTAGCCTTGAACTTCACTCAGCTGATTATTTTTTTAAATAAGCTTCAGGTCCGAATATAAAAGAAACGGATTTCCTTATTTTTAAATGGAAAAATCTCTTTATTATTGGATTTTCAGTTGTAAAATGGGCAAAGTAATACAAGTATAAAAATGAACATACTGAAGGCCAAATATTGTCCTCTGTAATTGTGAATACCATTTTCCAGGTAACCTTTAAGGATATATTGCTCAAGGCCTTGGTGCTTCACTGCCTCAGTTATTTTCTATGTGCCTGTTTGGCCTCACTCTGTAATCTCATTGCCTCTCACATGCTCAGCTGTGTTGGGCTTGGTCAATATGAAGAGGAAATCACAAGACCAGCTCTGTCTCTGAAGGGTCTGTGTTTATTGAAAATCGCACATTGCATTTTCTTGTGGTGGAGGATGTAATGGAATTTGTGCCATAACCACATCATGCAACTACTGTGTATCCACTTCTTTGAGAAGTTCAGGAGCAATAAATATTTCAAAATTACCCCTTGCCAGAATGGTGTAATCTGAACAGTAAAGACTTGATATTAATACTGATTTTCATGGAGAGTCTTTTTAGATTTTTGCAGCACTGTTGGGGTGAGTAAGAGTTGTGGCATTCTGCTCTAAAACACGTGAGCTACAAAATTAAAAACCTTCCTGAGTTTTGGCTCCAACCAGGTGACTTCCCCAGAATTCCATGTAATTATGTGCTGTGTGCTTAATTCTGGCTTTGTGATTGCTATGCACTTTTAATTACCAGTTGCCACAAAGCTCGGTTTCAGTTATGTGGATGGATTTTTTCCAAAGTCTACCCTAAAAATGCTGTCTGTACTCACCCACTACAGTTCCCAGCCTTTAGTGAGGATTGTGGTCTGTGCTTAGAGGTTCAAACTGTTGGATCCGTGGATGGCTGATAGCAGATGGTCAGAGTTTGTACCTAGATTTCTGAGGAAGCGTGGAATATATGATCTGTGTGTGTGTGCCTGTTCACATCTGCTCCCCCACCACCTCTTGAGCACCTTGCTCAGTTTTAGCTACATTTGCTCAGGAGTGATGGGCTCAGGGATACTTAATTCCTAGAATGGAAAATGGAAACTACATAGAAGGAAGAGACCCTTTTTGTATTGCAGTGTGTCAAAGGCTGAAAAATGGATTACAGTTACTGCACACACAGGAATCCCTGAAAAGAGACAAATCCATGTGCCTAATGAATGTCCCAGCTGTGAGGAAAGCCTCAGCCTGAACCTTGTTAAACATCAGAAGACCTAAATTTGAGAGACAAATTAATAGGAAGCTGATTTCCCTGCAAAGCTTTGTTCTTTTTGCTTTACATGGAATGACCTCTTTGAATGCAGAGTCCTATCTGCAGGTCCTGACAGATCTGCACTCTTCTCTGGTAGCCCAGCATTCCCTGGCAGTGTTCAAGGCCAGGTTGGATGGGGCTTGGAGTAACCTGATCTAGTGGAAGGTGTGAGTTGCAAGAGTATGAACTGGCAAAGATCATATGTTGATAAATATAATGATACAGAGTCCCTGTAGTCTACCCATCCTCTAGTACTGAGTGCTAGAGATTTCTACTGCAGTTCCCCAGTAGTCTCATTAAGTCTCATGTTCTGTTGCACCTGTGGTTTTTTGACTGCAGATTCTTGGATTATCTGTCAGACCTATGTGTATCTAACACCACAGCAATACCAGTAACTCAGGAACTCATCTGCAAGTTTATGCTGAGCCCAGGAAATGCTGACATTCTCATCCAGACCAAGTGAGTATCTGTCATCAGAACTTGCCACCTTTTTGTTGTCTGCTCTTTTAAATTCCCAGCACTTTGCTTGTGGCTCTGTTGTGAGTGGTTTGTGTTTGCAGGCTGGTTTCAACTCAAATGGACAATCCCCTGGAATGCCCAGTCATCTCAGATGACATCGATGAAGAGGAAGTGTGGCTTTACTGGATTGACAGCAACAAGGAGCCTCACGGCAAAGCCATCAGGCATCTGGCTCAGGAGGCAAAGGAGGGCACAAAAGCTGATTTAGAAGTTCTTACCTACTACAGGTAAAACTGCTTGTTCAAAGGGAAGAAAATGTAAACTCTCTGAAGACCCCCAGTGCTGTTCTTATCCAGTTCATTTGGCAATATCAAAAAAGGAAACCAGAATCGTGAAAGAAAGAAACTATCAAATCACTTTCATGCCAGAAACTGAGACTAAGAATTCATTTAAAGTTTTTCCTGTGGGAGTTACCACAGTCTCTGTTGCCTGCTCCAGGCAAATCTTGAGTTTCCTCTGCTCATCATATCTCTTTGTGTGTCTTTTATTCTGCCTCTAACCTTTTATTTATTGAGCTTTAATTTTAGGTTGTGCTGCCCTGGAAGCAAGGCATGGTCTGAGAAGCAAATGTCCTGAGTGTCTTGAGGATTAGAGAAGAAATGGGATCATGGAATAATGTTTTACGAAATTGAAACAACAATTGAACAAATAGTTTTAATGTCAAGTCGCTCCCTTGCTTAACAAAACCACTCTTGTTATTTTTTAGGATTTATATCAGAAAGGCTCACAACAGGCTTGTAACATGAGATTCTGAGGTGTGTTCTTTCATTTCCAATCAATTTCCTTGTGAATACCACATTGTTACCTTTTTTTTTTAAGGTACCAACTGAACCTCTTTGCAAGAATGTGCCTGGACCGCCAGTATCTCGCCATCAACCAGATTTCTGCCCAGCTGTCAGTGGACTTGATCCTCAGGTGTATGTCTGATGAGAGCCTCCCCTATGACCTGCGGGCTTCCTTTTGCCGTCTGATGCTGCACATGCATGTGGACAGAGATCCCCAGGAGTCTGTGGTGCCTGTCAAGTATGCCAGATTGTGGACTGAAATTCCTACCAAGATCACCATTCATGAGTGAGTTGAAAGTGCTGCAAACTAAAGTAAAAAAGCTCTTTGGAGGGTTAGTCTCAGAACAAAATGGTTGTAGATGTCCAGTGTCCACAAAACATGTGTGAAAAGGCATTTTGTTGCAGAGCACGGAACTATTAATTATTGTTACCCTTTGAAACTTCAATGGGCAGCTTTCAATCATTAAATATTTAAATTTTATTTTTCACTATGTTCTTTTATTGAACAAGCTTGGGGAAGATGGAATGGCCTTTCCTCAGACCAGCTGCACTCCAAGTAATCCCGTTGTGTCTCACATGACAGGTTTGCTAGGCTGGAACTCGGTTTTATACCTCAAGTTCAACAGAAAGCCACAGCTGGGAACCCAGAATTAAGACACAGCCTCTGTGCAGAAACAACTCACAGAGGCTTTGGCCTTCACTTAGTAAAGTACTTAAGTATGTGTTAAATTTAATTTTAGAGAAAGGGCCATTGATTTCAGTGGAAACCCTGTCTGGCTCCACTGATTTAATGGAGCAGCAGCACTGGGATGCTCCTAGCCAGGGAATATCTGGCTGGTGAGACAGAGAAAGAAGCACAGCAGTGCAGCAGGCAGTGTTGTTTCTGTTAATGACCTTGTTGAACTGCCACAGCAAGATTTAAGAGTCCTATCTGCCACAAGAGTGTTATTATCCTGTCTGTATTCTTCCCATACCTGGTACTGTTGAAGGGAAGGTTTGGGCATCCACTTTCCATATCTCCAGAGAGCTGAACTGAGTAATCTCAGAGGGTCATGATTGGTTCGTTTTTTTCTTTAGTGACAGCTGATCCTGATATTAGAGGTATTTAATTTTCCGTCTTTCTGTGTCTTGTATTGTAGGTATGATTCCTTCACTGACTCTTCAAGGAATGAAATGAAGACAAAGTTTGCACTAACAATGGAATTTGTAGAAGAGTATTTGAAAGAAGTTGTGAATCAGCCCTTTCCATTTGGAGACAAAGAGAAAAACAAACTTACATTTGAGGTACTTCTCAACTATCTGCATCCTACTTACAGTATTCCTCACTTCAGATAAGATGATGTTGCCTCTTTCAAAATA
>VYZP01061139.1:11058-22221 GCA_013400635.1 Hypocryptadius cinnamomeus | reverse complement strand
GCAGCCTCACCTCCAGGGCTGGGGGCACTTTGGGCACCACAAGATCAGAAGGATCCAAAGATCCATCACCATAAGGGTGTTGGAGAGTGCCCAAAGGAGGGACACAGAGCTGGGGAAGGTTCTGAGGAGCAGCTGAGGGCACTTGGCTCGTTCAGCTGGAGCACAGGAGACTGAGGGGAGGCTCCTCGGGGGCTGCAGCTCCTCCCCAGGGCAGGCAGAGGGGCAGGGGCTGAGCTCTGCTCTGGGACAGGAGGCCAGGAAGGGCTGGAGCTGTGCCAGGGCTTGGCATGGAGCTCAGGGAAAGGTTCTTGCCCCCGAGGGTGCTGGCACTGCCCAGGCTCCCCAGGGAATGGTCCCGGCCCCAAGGCTGCCAGAGCTCCAGGAGCGTTTGGACAGCGCTGCCAGGGATGCTCAGGGTGGGGTTGTTGGGGTGGCTGTGCAGGGACAGGGGCTGGGCTGATGGACCTGTGGGTTCCTTCCAGCTCATGATATTCCAGGAATCTGTGAAAAGCTACAAAATGCAACACAATAGCCACTTGCTGAAAAACTTAGCTGTCTTGTAATGTAAATCAGAATTACAGGGGAAAAAAACATTCCATTAAGCAAAGGCAATTGTTAACCTTCCAGATTTCAGCCCTAATCACTGAACAAACAGTCCTCACCAACCACAAAAACCACCCCATAACATGTGCTACTTAAACTCCCAAATAATCCCCACCTGTTAGGCAAGAGCGAAACCCAAGGCCTTATTTCTGAATTCCACCTCAGCAAGTGTCTGTAACTGAGCATGTCATTAACAGTGACAAGCACAGCTTTGAGACTTCATTTTCTGCTCTCTCTATTCCAGCTTTGAAGTCAGGGACTATTTTACATCTCTACAGTTTGCATTTCTGCCAGCAAATGCTCTGCGTTTTGTACACTGCCCCCGTCAACACACAGCCAGGCAGATGGAGAGAGCGGCACCCAACACGTACAGAGAGGAGGAAAACTGTCACTTTGCAGATGACACCCAGTTAAAAGTGACATTTAAAGAGAAGACAAATGGTTTCAGGTATTACATCTGCCCTCTGGGCTGCATGTGGGACTGAGCACACCACCCCTTCATCCTGGCACAGGGATGCAGAACCAGCTACACTGACAGAACCTGCAGAATCAAGAACGCAGAGAGACAAGCAAGTTCCACATCAGCATCCAAGTGGAGTGACTGTGACTGCTGAAGTGCCATCAGCACATTCAGGGAAGGAGCACTCAGCCAGAGGAGGATTTTAGCCAGCTCCTTCCCTTTGAAAAATGCAATAATGGACAATTTTATACTGAAAAATCCACAAAATCTGGTCCATCAGATGTGCAGAGAAACTACATAAAGAAATACTGCAGCATTTTTGTCCTCAGCTGCTGCATCCTTCTCAAAGCAGAGGCTTTGGCAATATTTCCTTGTGTCTTGGCCCAGGTCACAGAATGTGCCAAACATGACAAGGCACACAAAGACAGGCAGATCTTCCCTGGTATTTTAGAGCAACAAATTCCATCACTTTTGCCTTGCAGAGGACTCTTCCCTCTCCCCTCATTAGCACACGCAGTAAATGCCACCAGTGTCACAAAGCCAGGGTGAGCTCCAGTTTGCAGCCCTACACTGGGAAGAGAGCTGCACATCCTAAAGACCCAACCATCAGCCATGGCAGGCTCCAGCTCATCACCTTCACTTTGTACAATGCACACGTGTGTTTCTAGGCCTTATGCCAAGCCTGAAGGATTTTCTTAAATCCCTCAGTTTTTCAGGACCTCAAGTAAAATCCATAGACACCAGAGGTAACAACTGACTTCAGTTGGGCTGTCCCCTCTGTGGGATCCACTGTGGAAAAAGTGGTAACAAAACCAAGCAGGCTCCAAGGGCAGAAACCAGCTATGTCCCACCTCAGCTGTTGTGACTTCCAAAATTTTATCAACTGTGTTGGACAAAGCAGGATGCACCACTGCTGGTGGCTGAGCCTGAACTCTGCCAGAGTTCTCAAGTGTTTGGACAATGCTCTCAGGCACTGAGTGGGATTCCTGGAGTTCTCCTGTGCAGGGCCATGAGCTGGACTCAATGATCCTCGTGGGTGCCTTCCAACCCAGGAGATTCTATGACTCTGTGGTTTCTGGCACTGCGGTCTGCTGGGAGCTTCACAGGACTTAGGAGATGAGGCTTGAGCTTTGAAAGGACTTCACGAAACCTCTCAAAACTTGCCAATTACATAAAAATACTCAAGTGCTCTGAACCCTTTGTGAGTTGTATCAACACACCAACCCAAACTGCTCCCACTCAAGTTGCTCAAATTGGTGCCAAGTGGCCTGAATTACCTGAGCTCAGACAGCCTTGAACGAGATAAAAATCCATACACAGCTGTTCTGAGCCAACTCCATCACTGGAGAGCTGACAGGACGAGCACTGAACAGCACCTGAAGCAATGCTGTGACTGTACTGCTGCCCAACTATAAGTGGTGAAAAAACAGGTAAATTCCTAGAGCTCAGGAGGATGCTTGTCCTTAAAACAGAATCACAGTTCCATCCACAAATCAGGAATTTCACCCCAAAAAAGAATTGAAATAATTGAATCAAATCACCTTGAAGTCATTCATCTCATGCACAGAAACAACACTGTTTCGCTGTACTGTTGGAGAGCTATATTTGATTATTTTGATAGGTAATAAACAGGCAGAGAAGCCTCCCAAGGCCACAGGATGCTCCACAGCTCGACAGCAGCAAGACAAAGGTGGTCCCCCCTCATCATCACCCTGCAGCACACGTGGCCAGGATATTCTCCCATCCCACAGGAAGGGGAGGAGGGAGAGCAGATTAAGGTGACCTACATTACTCTGCTTTAAATATACAGGATAATTGCTTTTATTCTACCTACTTCATTCCTCCCTGGCCTTCCTGTCCCACACAGGGTTGGCAAGACCCCTTTGCCCAGGTGGGATAAACCCAACCTTAACCAGGGAGGCAGAAAGCAAGTTTGGGCATCAAGCTTGAGTTCCCAAGAGACTGACTTCGCAAACAATGCTGTTCCAATGGATATGACACATGTTTCCATGTCAGTCCTCAACTCCATCAGGTTGCACTTCACCAGCCCGAGTGGTTGTCTCAGCCACTGGAAATCTGGACCTTCACTTACTTGGGGTGACAGAATATAAAGCAGCAACTGAGAACAGCAAATGCCAAGGGAAAGAAAAGTCTAACCAGCAATTTAAACAACATCTTGTCAGGCAGCAAATGAGCAGGCAAAACAGTCTTGACTAATTCTACTCTTGAAGAAGCACAGCACGGTCACCAGCACAGTCTGACACATCCAAGACACCCATTTTGAAGGGCAGCATCCTGATGTGCCCAAAGTTTGGGTCACACTAAGGACATGCTTCTAACACCAGCCCTGCTAAATGACTGTGAACTCAGGTCCCTGGCCCCAAGAGCAGGAGAACACTTCTCCTATAGAAAAAAACATGAAACAGCTGGGGAATTACTCTGATTTACTAAATTCAGTGAAGGAGTAGAGACCTGACTGGCTTCCAGCCCAGCACACCCTTCCTCTGGTGAGCAGCATTTTCTTCAGGAGATGGCTGAGGTTAAAGCGCTACCAGAACTTCTGGAAAAGAAATTAGGAGGTGTCTGCCACGATACAGGAACACAGATAACTTGAATGTGAAGAGTCAGCAGTTTGACAGAGTTTTGTCCGAAAAAGCGTTACTGAGTTTAACTGAAGAGTTACCAGCTGCTGTGCCTAAACAGGCCCTCAGAGCACAAAAACTCATTTTGCAGAAGCCACCAATACCCATGCAAGAGCTCCCACAGGACAGCAGAAGCACGAAAGCTTTAACAGCGGCAGCCAGAGCACATGGCAGAAGCTGAATCAAGCCTCATTCCCCGGCGTGGCTGGGAGAGGTGAACATTATGCAGTAAAGTCAAAAGCAGTGTTTGAGCTTGGTGGAGTCTGACCAGTCTGACTGAGATCCCCACCAGCCACAGCGCCAGTGGCACCGTCCCAGCAGTGCTGCTGCGTTTTAATGACCACAAAAAAGGCAAAGCTGCCCTTGTCTTGTAATCCATTAATTCCTCCCAGTTCAGGAGACTGAGCTGTTTCACCCAGAACAAAGACAGGAGCTGCTGCCTGTGCTGTTCCCATGCTCAGCTAATCTCCAGGTCCTTTCAGTCACGGACATGGATCTGCCCAGGCTGGTCTTGTGACAAACCCTGGGCCGTGACCTGGTTCCCTCTCCTGGATCAAGGAGTGCCTTGGGCATCAGGAGCAGCTACAGTTGTGCTCCTGGAATGTGGCCCTAGCCTTTCAAACACTCCTCATGCAACAGGCAGGTCTTCAACGATGAAGGCAAACAGCTGGTTTACAACTTCTCTTTTCTCCCAGGAAGTCTTCCCCACCCTCTCCAGTAGCAATTTCTGCAAAGAGAACATGCAGGTTCTGCTGATTACAAAGGAGATGAGGACTGGGCCATCTTGATGAGTCTGCATAGTATTTACAGTGAATGCAAACTGCACAGGCAGTGGCTGAACACAGCAAAGTTTGTTTCCAAAAGTTATCCAGATCCAAAGTTATCCAGAGGGACAGCACTTCTCATAGGCATCTGCCAGAGGTGCAACTGTAAAGAACATGCCAGCTCCATGCTATAAAAGAACACAGCTCTTCTACACATGTGGATTATTCCAGCCTGCTTCTGTGTTACAGTAAATATTGAAGAGAAACCTTCACATCACACACTGACTCCTTAGCTGTACACATTTGTGGTTTTTTCAATAGAATTAGAAAAGAGCAGTATGCTTGCTACAGCTGAAAGCTTGCAGCTTTCAATGAAAGCTGGAAGAGAGGCAAAGGGACTCGCAGCCTCTCCCCAGAGCTGAGAGATAAAAACATGTCATGGTAAGTGGTGACCAGCAGCATGGGCAGGGCTGGGAACACTGGGGCAACCCAGCACATTGCCAGCTTCAGATTTCCTCCCCACCACAGCGTGTCCTCTGACTCAGCCTGGTAATTCACCACAAGCCAGTGCCAAAACCCACATGTAAGACAGGGAAGCCACAAGAACACACCATGGAAGATGATGACACCTAATTAGGGGTTGACAGCATTTTCTGCTAAATATGTGGGTGAGGAGACAAAGTAACAGAAAAGCTGCTCTAATCACTTTAAGCTTTTTAATTACAAAAAATTCTTTCCAGAAAGCCTGGAGGTTAACCCAGCTGTTGGCATCACTGAAAAGGTCAAACAAACAAGTGCCAGGCTGCTTAGGAAGTATTTCAAAGACCTACCTAAGAAGGAAAAGCCCCAACATCACTGTATGATCACTGGCTTGTACAGGGCTCTTGGAGAAGCCAAGTTCCTGTCCACAGACTCAGTCTGACAGTTCTCCCCAGAGGAGGGGGAGAGCCTGGGAGACCCAGCAGCTGCTTTCCATTTGGCACATGCTCCCCAGGCAGGCAGGTGAGCACTGCTGGGCTCTGCTGAGGTTTGCTGACGGGGATCAAGACCAAGCCCACTTCACACAGGCCACGAGTTTGTTTTTTTACATGATTCCTCTTTCTTCTTGTGCTTTTGTTTCATTTCAGCATTGAACAGTCTTGGCTCCCAGGCCTTCGCAGTGCTTTGATTTCCTCTCTGCTGTGCTCATGTCTTTTCCTGTCTGTGAGTGCATTCCCATGGCAGAACAGCCAGCAGCAGGGGCTCAGCAGGGCGTGTGTCCTCACCCCAGCACTCAAGGAAAACACAAGTGGCTGCACAGGTACCCTCAGCCAGCAGCAAACATCCAGACCATGCTTGGCCAGGAATTCTGCCTTGCCAAAGACTTACAGAACACAACAGTACTTTTCTCCTTTGAGCTCTTGCACTCACCGTAGATTTAGAAATGGTGAAATACCACAGAGGTGTGTCTATCTATCTATCTATCTATCTAACAGTAAGTACTTACAGGGAATCCACACCAAACAACTAGGGCTTTGCACCTGCACAATGCTTCTGCCTGGTCCCACAGACACGATCAGACAATCAGTTTGATGTTGTTGATTATGTTGTTGAGCACATTCATGAGGTGACCCAGCTTGTAGGCCTGGGAGATGGGTGAAGGATAGCAACACTGTCACCGGGCTATTAAACAAATCAAAGGAGACTATCAGAGATCTTGGTTAGAGACTTGGAAAGACTTAATGGGAAAGGAAATACCCCACCTCGCCATCTGCTGTTCTGCTGCTATTTATGAGCTTCAAGGCCAATCTGGATGGGGCTTGGAGCACCCTGGTCTACTGGAAGGTGTCCCTGCCCATAGCAGGGAGTTGGAATGAGATGGTCCCTTCCCACCCAAACTATTCTTTCATTCTATGATTCAAACATTCTGAGTCACTTCTCTCTCAACATAAGCATCTTGGAGAAAAGGAGGTGCCAAGGCCTCTGCATTAAACCAGAGAGTGTGTCCCAAAACTGACAGCCTACTCCAATACCTGCTGCTCCCACTGTCTTCCTTGGGATCCAGGGGAGATCTGTGAGAGTGCATTCATGGGATCAGACCACCTGGGGAGGTCAGGACCTGCTTTGGCTCCCACTTTCCTGCAGCCAGGATGCAAGAGGGAGCATCTCGTGCTAGCGACATGGCCAGCAGCTCCCTCCCCATGCTGTAGATAGGAGCACTGAGTATTCAATTCCACCTAAACAAAGCCAACCCTCCTTGCACTGCGATTAGCAAATATTTCCCTCTCCCACTCTGCTTCTGACATTGCCCAGTACAGTGCAAAAGGTACAGCGATTTCTGCTTTTTGAGTCACAAGTTAAGGATCCCCACATAACACCTGCAGCTCCCACATGCACAGATGAACAGATCTCACACCAGTAGGTCCCAGCAAGTACATGGTACCACATCCATGTCGGAGCGAGGAACCTGCCAGGCTTCTACAGATTAATTACGGTACATGGGAATAAGCCTGGCAGCCCAAAAGGATGGATGGGAACAACCAAACACTGACAAAGCTGAAGCAGCAAGTGATGAGAAGAGCTCTCAGGTCTTTATCAGGGTACCACACGCCCATGGCAGGACTATTTCTGGAGTCAGCTGGTGCTAACTGAAGGATGTGTCCATGAAGGAAGAGAGTGCTGGAATTCCTGCTGCTGCCTTTCAGGCTATAACCACCTTATATGGGAAGACCATATTTCTTAAGATTGCGCATCTGGCAAGAGCCCATAATGGTCATGTCAGTGAATCACTTCAATAATAGTTCCCAAATTATATACTGTTCATACTGAATCCACTCAGGTCATTCCCTGAGGAGCTCTTCCAGAGAGGCCCATGTGCCTCCCAAGTGGGATGAGGCAGTGGCAGCTCTGCCAGCCTCGGCCCCAGCAGTGGTGGAATGGGCTGTTGTATACAGGTCAATGCCAAGTGCTGGTAATTGAAAATGAGACTAATCATTCCCCGCCCTGTGTGATCTTGGAAACTCGTTCTCCAGCCTGCCCTGACACCGATACAGGCAGGCTCAGCATCCTTAGGGCAGTGCCCACATCTGCCTGCTGTGCACACTGCCCTTCCCAGCTCCCAGGCTCCACCATCCCAGCTTCCCTACGTGCTTCCAGCCAATTCATATCTTCAAGAACAATTAATTTGCCAGAGCAGCCTGAATTCTATTTTCATTGCCTTCCTCCTTCCCTGCAGCTGAGCTGTGACTTATTGACTGTGAAGTGACTGCAGGGTCTTTAAGAGTTCAAGGCACAGGGTGTTTTTCTGCCTGTTCCTGCCTGGCTGACTCCCTCTGTAATCATCCTCGCCAGCACCATTTCACGCCACAGAGGCATGTGACATCCAAGTAAGCTGTGAACCATAATCATGCTGGGGATGATGTTTACATTTGATTTCTCCTCAAGTTGATAAGCTCTTTTCAATTTCCCCTCTCCACTGAGTTGGTATGAATTGAACTGCTTATGCCCCACAGGGTGGAATTCTTCTCTTATCTCTAATCTGCTCACTGAAAAAATTGCTTCCAGCAACCCTTCAAAAGTCACTTCAAAGTTATGACTGCTAAGAGGGAAGAGCTGCAATCCTGCTCCCGGGCTGCTGCAATCAACGCTCTCCAGTGCTTTTTGGAGACAGCCACACAGGTGCCACTAGCACACAGCACACCTGGCTCTGCCCTGGCTGGGGCTGGGATCTTCACTGTGCTCCTTCAGCCAGAGCTACAGCAAGACAGTTGTCCAACACGAGTGCAAATCCTTGTTAAATATTTCAGTTCCCTAAAGCATTAGAATGCAACCTTGAAGAACACATTGGAGACTTCTGCTCCAGCTCTGGACCATAAGTGATGGCAGACTGAAGCCTGTGTAATAGGAGACCTGACCAATGGAAATAAATCCAACTTCAAGTCAACTCTACTTCCTCATTAGACTGAGAATTCCCACTTTAGAAAGGAGATGGTGAAGGCCAGTTCTGCTATCCAACACTTGGACAGTGCCAGTTCTTTTGTAGTAACAGCTCTCCCATAACCCAAGCACCCTTGAATAAAAGGTTTCCAGACCCTGTGTCTCCAGACTGCACCTGGCTAGAGGAATGCTGATGCTTACCCAACCATCCCTAGGATCAGGGCACCCCAGCCTAAACAAGCCCAGTACTCACCTGTCACCCCACAGCACTGTACCTCCCCACACTACCTCAGCTCTTGTCCACAGCTCACCAGAACCCTGGAGCAGCCCCTCACACTCGCTGGAGTCCCTCCCCAGGGCATGAGAGTACAGGTTCAGGGAGAAGGCACAGCAAGCATCTGCATCTATTAGATTTTGAAACTCCTTTTCAACTAGCTGGTCACAAAACTTTTTAAAACTTTGAAGCCAAGGTCTCAGGAATGAACAAATTGGGCCTGTGTGTTCATGAATGAGTCCTGCTGCTGGCAATAAGTGAGGCTTTCTCCCTCAAAGGATGAGATTTCCAAAAGTTCCCTTCAGAACACTCTGTACCTTAAGTCAACCTACTGCCAAGGCCTCCCCGACTTCCAGCCCTTCTCCAGGCAGTTTTACTCCTGTACCAGACTAACTGGTAATTTTTCTGTAATTACTGAGGGCGTGGGGAAGGTCTTTGCTGGCCTGACCCACAGTCTGGATTAACCCTGCCATGTTGTTCAGGCAGAGGACAGCACCCAGATGCCTCCTCTCCAGCCAGGAACCAGGCAGCAGGTTTCAGCCACACTGGTGACCCTTCATCAACAGCACATGCAGAGCAGTGAGCACAAAGGGAGCAGCACAAAGCACCTGTGCAGGTGGGTCATGGGCACTTCAACACCTCCACACAGCAGCACAGGCACCAGCGTTATGGGGATCTGCCACCCAGTTCAGACCATGGAGCACAGCCACAAGCCCAGACCCACAGCACAGCCTACCCTGTGTGGGTGCAGCTGTGCCCTCCCACAGCCCACCAACGGCCACCTCCATCCCCCAGGGTTTGCTCTTCTCTAGAAAAAATGCATTTGCACATTGTCCCCAGCCCCCCGAGAGCTCCAGCTGCAAGAGCAGCTGAGGCCAAGTGACACAATTTGGACGCTACCCAAGTGAGGAGTAAGCAACTTGATTTGAGAAATCAAAGCATTGGTGAGATTACTGGCTCTGTTTCATCTTTTTTACTATCAGCGTAGAGGTAAGACACCCTACAGGTTCATAAATTCAGATTTATTTGCTCATGAAAGAAGATAAATACACTCTCCCTGCTTAAACCCTTCCTGAGCAACAGTCTCCATAAACAATTTGCCTAGTCCTGAGAAACAACCCCCTGTCCTCCCCAAAAACCAGATATGTGACACAGAAATCAGAAGGACAAATGATATTTTAATTGTTCCTTGGTGTCCCTCCCCATGCAGAAGGGTGGAACAAGACGGGCTTTAAGGTCCCTTCCAGACCAAACTGTTCTGTGACCGACCGGCAAGAGGTTCTCTCTCACTCCTTCGGCATCACCTGCCACCTCTGCCCATGCTGGAGAACACTTCCAAAAAGAGGTCCAAGGGTGTGTGGGAGCACAGCAAGCAGCCTTAGGAAGGCAAGGCTGCAGGCTGCCAGCCCCTGCATTTCTTTGCAGCACTGAGGAACTGCAGCAGGACGGCTGGGGACAGCTTCCCCCAGCCCAAACCTTGGCACCTTACCCAAAGTTACACACTACACCCACAGCCCCAGCAGGGCAGATGACATCTGTGAAACGAGCACGGCTTCCACTGTAATTAGCTGGTTCTCAGAAGATCTAATGATGCTCATTTAAAGGCCTGACGACACGGAGATCGCTATAATCACACAGCCAAACCCTCTGAGCACCCCGGACTCCGGCAGGTGCCCGGAGCTCTGCGTCGGGCCTGTGCAGGAACGTGTCAGCCCGGCAGCAGCAGGGCTGAACATCACGAGCCCGGCTCAGCCAGCAATCCTGAGGCTGCTAATGAACTAGAAATAATTAGGCAGCGGTGGAGGCGGGGGCAGGTGCACAGGCACAGCCCCATGGATCCATCCTGCCACTCAGGAACCCCAAACCTTCTGCTAATGCCGCTGCCGAGCTCGGCTCGCTCTGGGCCCTGACAAACGGGCCCCCTCCGGCAGGAGGGACCCCGGCCGGCGGCAAAGCCCCCCGCCCCCGCTGCCAGGGTCTGCGTGGCCCCCCGACCCTGTGATCTCCGGGGAACAACCCCCGAGAGGGGACAGGACAGGCGGGCCCCGCAACGGCCTTCCAGGCCCAGCCGGAGCCGGTTCCGGGGCTGGGAGTAGGGTCGGAGGTGGGGGGCCTGTGCCTCGCACGGTGGTCCGGGAGTCTCGGCTGCCCCTCGCAGCTCCGAGACTCCCGAGGACAGAGACGGGGGAGCACCGNCGCTGGACCGAACCACTCCATGCGCCCCGCGGGGGGGCCCGGCCGGGGTGGCTGGGCTGAACCACTGCGAGCCGGAGGGACACGGGGACACGCCGGGGCCCGGCCGGGTCGGGGACAGCCAGGGGCGGCCCCCGGTGCTCGCGGCGCGTTACCTCCTGACGCGTCCGGTCCCCCTACGCCGGCCTCCGGAGTGATGGCACCGGCACCCGCCGCGGCCGAGCCCTCCGCCTCCTCAGGCACCTCCAGCTCCATGGCGGCCGCGGGCAGGCGCAGCCCCGGGGCGAGACAGGCCCCGGACAGGCCAGCGCC
>VYZP01061139.1:0-11002 GCA_013400635.1 Hypocryptadius cinnamomeus | reverse complement strand
CCCGGTGTCCCCCGGTGTCCCCCGGTGTCCCGGGAGTCGCTGCCGGGGGCGGAACCATCCCGGCTCCGGGGGAGAAGGGGGGAAGGGAAGCAGCAGTTGGNGCCGCGCTCCTCCCGGGTACCGGCCGCGGCGCGGGGGACCCTGGGAGCGCCGCGGACCATAGAACGCGGGTGGCGCCGCGGCCAGACACGCCCCGAACAGCGCCGGAAGCACAGCGGGCTTTTCCGCCGGAGTTAATTGCGATGCGGCGGAGGGCTGTCGCGATAACCGGCGGGCTGTGGGATTCGACGGGGACGGGGAGGGACAAGGGAGGCCGCAGCAACTCCCGCCGATCCCTCACGGTGCGGCGGCCGCGACACCTCCGGTGGAGGGGGAAACACTACAGGGCCGGGGGGCGGGGCCTGCGGTCACCATGGCACCGGGGCAGGGCTCCGCGGGGGGCGGGGCCTGCCTGTCAGTTGCTATGGCAGCGGAGGCGGGGCTTCCGGGGGCGGGGAGTCTGTCGGTCGCCATGGCAGCGGGGGCGTGACGTGTGGGTTCCCATGGCAGTGGGGGCGTGGCTCCGGCTGAGGGGCGGGGTTCCCCTGGGGGCGTGGCCGGCCCTGCTCGGCACAGCCCGCGCTCCCGTCCCGTCCCGGCTCGGTTCCCACCGCGCTGCCCGGCCCGACCGGGGCCCTCCGGGAGCCTTCCTGGTGCCGGCCGCTGCCTACCCCCTCCCCCCCAATCGTCTCCGAGAGCTCACAACCCGCCGGGCTCGACCGGGTTTGCCGTGCACCGGGCCCCGGACACGCTCCCTCCTCCCTGCGCGGCCCCGGCGCCGTTCAGCGCCGCCGATTCCTAGCCCAAGCCGGGGCCCGGCTCCTCCCGGCCCCGCGGCACCATCTAGTGGCGCCGCCCGGCCCGGGTCAGCCCCGGGGCGCGGGTCAGCCCGAGCCGGCCCCGCCGGTTCTCGGAGCCCCGGGGCCACGCGTGTCCCGGATGGGTAGCCGCTGCTGGGAGGCGACGCTGGGGCCACCGGCACTAATGAGGCTGCTCGGCGGCGCCGGCCCCCGCCAGAGGGGCTCCCGACTGTGGCTGGTCCTAGGGAGCGGCGGGAGCCGCTCCAGGCTCCCCGCGGGGCTCGGGCGGGAGCAGCCGGTGCCGAGGAGCGAGCGGAGGGGCAGGCGGCGGCATGGCTCCGGCTCCGGGCTGGCGGCTGCGGGCCGGGGGCTTCCGCAGAAACTGGTCCCCCCACGCCGCTTCGGCGCCGGGCTGGGAGCGGTACCGGCCCCGGCGGGAGGCGGAGAAGCGCGGCGTGGACCTGATCGCTGTCACCGCCGGAAAGCGGCCCCGCGGGACGAGGGATGACGAGGGCCTGGCCCTCAGGTGCGGACAGGGGCAAGGGAAGGGGAGGAGAGGGGGCAGCAGCCATCACCAGATTGCCCCACACCTCTCAGGACAGGGATCCCAAGGCTGCCCCCGTATCTGTGCCCTCTTGGGACAATGGGTAACGCTCGGGGGACTTGGGAGTCTGGGGCAGAATTCCACCGCTTCCCTGGACAGGACAAGTATTGGGGCAGAGGAACGAACCCCTGTCTGCAGGGACCGCCACCACCAGCATCCTGTGAGCCTGTCCCAGTGCAGCGCTGGGACGGCGATGAGTGCAGGTGGCCGAGCCACCATCACAGTGGAGGACACCAGGGACAACCCTCCGGGAGATCTGCTGTGCCCGGGGAGCTGCCCCCGGAACCCCCTTCCTGCTCCTTCTCCGCTGCAGGCAGAGTCTGGGCCACAAAGGGTTACGCAAAGCACCCTGGAGTGACACCACTGCCACCAGCCCGGGAGCTCAGCTCCTTCCTGGTCGGATCCCAGGCTCGGTGAGTGCCTAATTCTGTCCCTCGGGATCTGTCAGCCCTGCTTTCTGGCTTTCAGCCGTGCTTTCATCTGGGGAACTGGCCATGCTTTGTCCCTCCCTGGCTGGCTCCAGGACCTAGTGACCCTCCTGGAGCTCTGCCCCATAGCAGGGAGATACCCCGGAGGATCGGAGCTCCACGCCCCAGGGCTGGAGGACGTGCCTCTCTGCTGCCGGTTTACACTTGGTCCGGGGCAGCCCTTCCAGAGACCTTTTCCCAGAGCAGGGGGTCGGGATCAGCCCATCGCTCTTTGGGTGGGGTTGGGATAGAGCAGCCTTTTGGGGAGGGATCCTGGACCTCAGTGCTGCATGGCCAGGACCAGACAAGGGACGAGTGGTTTTGCAGCACTGGCTGAGAGCAGGTACCTTGCTGATCCCAGGAAGGTTTTGAGGTTCTCAGGATGAGGAGCCCTATCAGGGGAGGGGGGTTGGGAAACATTATGTGGTGGGGTTGGCTGTGTGCACGGCTGGGGTGGACTGTTTGTGTCACTTTCTGATAAAGGATCCCCTGACTCGTTGCTGTCCCCATGGCGGGTGTTGTTGGTGGTGTCACCCTGGGGCAGGCACAGCCCCGAACTGGGGACCTGGCCGTGGGTTGAGCTGCCCCAGCACAGCTTGGCTTTGTTTGGCTTCAAACCCCTGGGAAATGCTGCCACGGTAGATGTGTGGGGCGGTGTGGGGCTCCCAGTGCTGCCGGTGTCCGGTGCTGGGTGTGTCGGGCTGGGCCATGGTCAGCTCTGCCCAGATACTGCCTCTCCCTGCGGGGCCATTCCAGGTGCGGGCTGGTTTCTGTCGGAAACCGGCTCAGCCGGCTCCTCCTGCTGCCAGCCTCGGCCTTTGGCTGGTGCAGGCCCTACGCCAGGTCTTGGGGGGAGACTGGGGACAGGGACGGAGCTTGGTGGCACCGTAGGCACACTGCCTGTGCCGCTGGAGCTGCTGCCATCCCCATGCTGCTCCAGCCACTGCCTGGAGAGAGCAACGGGCAGCAGTGGAACACAAGTTTATGGCCAGTTTGTGGCACCACGGTGGTGGGACAGTAGTGGGAGCCAGCTGGGGACAGTGAGGGACTGTATTGGGTGGCATCAGGGGTGGCTCTGGCACAGCAGATGTCACCACCCTAGGGAGGGGGATGATCTGGCTGCTTCAGGTTGGTCTCTCTTGGACCTATAGCTCACACTGTGTCACCTGTAGGTGTTCAGGGAGCACAAACAACACTGGTGACAGAGCTGAAACCACCCCAATGCCACTCTGGGAGTTCCTGTTCATTATCAACTGTCCCAGTGCCAGGACAGTGGGGTCCTGCCCAGCCCCAGCTACCCCCTGGTCCCACGTGTCCCTGGGTGGCAGGGAGGCACTCAGGCTGGTTTCGGCAGCTGGTGACGCACAGGGGACTCTGCCCTCCACACCCGGGGCTGCAGCCTGACTGTCGGGTGAATGATTACCCCAGGCCTCCCCCAGCCCTCCCTGGGGCTGCAGTGAGCTGGGTCTCGTTTCAGGATCTCAGGCTGGTCTCATTTTGGGGCAGCCCTGGCTGCCTCAGCACCGTTCCAGCTGGGGCTGCCCATGGGATGTCCTTGTGCCAGGGCTGTGCTGCCTCACTTGCCCAGGGCTGGTTGCCCACTGCCAGATCTCTGATGTGGCATCACCCTGGCATTGCCCACGAGGTGTCTCTGTCCCACCAAAGCTGCCCCGTGGCCAATTCCCAAAAGGCTTGTGGAGGTTTTGAGCTCCCTGTGGCACCAGTGTGGGCATCCCTGGCAGGGCTGAGGGTGGCTGAGCTGTGTTGGGGGCTGTTAGGAATGAGCACAGCCCTGCCACAGCCACTCCAGAGCCCTCAGACACCACGGCCGTGTGGTGCCATGGGAACTGAGGGTGTGCAGTTTGGAGAAGGGTGCTCAGGGGACCTCATTGCTCTCTCAAAATGAGATGGTAGTGAGGTGGGGATCAGCCAAGTGCCAGGACCAGAGGAAATGGCCTCAAACTGCACCAACGGAGGTTGAGATTGGACACTAGATAATTTTTTTCACTGAAAGAGTGGTCAGGCAAAGGAATAAGCTGTCCAGAGAGGTGCTGGAGTCATCATCCCTGGAAGCATTCAAGAGGCATCTGGATGAGGCACTTGGGAACATGGTTTAGGGGTGATTATGGTGGTATTGGAGTGACAGTTGGATTTGATGATCTTGAAGGCCTCTTCCTGCCTTGATTTTGTGATTCTGTAAAGCCCTGATCAAAGTGGCCTGTCCCTGTCCCACCCCACGGGAACTGGTGGGAGGCTCTGGTCCTGCTGTCTCCCACCGTCTTGGGAACCCATGTCTCTCTGGGTTCATGCTGACATTACCTACAGGGAGCCAGGAGCTCGTGGAGATCCCTGGGCCCATCACAGAAGTTTCAGCCTCAAAGGGATGTTATTCTGTCAGTCAGGCTTGTTTGCCTTGGGTGGAAAACATTGGATTTGGGGAAAGCTCAGAGAAACCAAATAGTGAAACTGGGGCAGTGGTGCTACCAAACCAGCTGGCAGAGCTGCCGAAGCCCAGAGTGAGTGGACAGGCACTAAAACACCATCCAGAGCAGCACCTCAAGGCCTGCCAGCTCCAGGAGGACAGAGGGGAGTCAGACCACGAGGATGGCATGGACAGTGAGTCCCAGCCATGGAGATGAGTCCTGTGCTTGCACTGTGTAAAACCCCCCCCTCCATGGACCCATGTCTGAGGGGATGGAGATGGATCCCCAGGGGGTGATTTCATGGTGCACAGAGGCTGCTCTGGGTTCAGAGCCATGCAGGGTTAGCTGGGGTGTGCCATAGCTGCCAGTCCCAGTGTCCTGGCCCCGTGGGGCTCTGTCCCCTGCAGTCTCACAGTCCCTGCTGGGTGCTTGTGGCTCAGTTTTGCTGCTGCTCTTTGTTGCAGCCTGATGTTGGATTGAGGAAGGGGCCAGCGAAGAGGAGCCGGAGCCGGTCAGAGCCTCCCAGCCGTCCGGCTGCCACCGTGACTGTCCCCAGCTTGTGCTGGTGGGTGCCCACCATGGAGGAGGTGGTGATCTGGGAGCAGCACACAGTGACACTGAGCAAGGTGAGTGTCTCCTGGAGTGGCCCCAGCATGGGAGGGGACGGGTCTGTGGGGTCAACTCTGCCTGACCCCCTTCTGCCCATGCCCACCAGGACCCTCACCGGGGCTTTGGATTTGCTGTCTCTGGAGGCCGTGACCGTCCCAACAGGACAACTGGGGACACAGCGGTGTTTGTTTCAGATGTGGTGTCTGGGGGACCAGCAATGGGTCAGCTCCAGTGAGTGCATGGGGACATGGGGCCAGAGAGGGTGCTTGCTGCCAGCAGGGGTGGGAAGGATGGAGAATCGCTCCTGCTGGGACAGGGCCAGCAGCACTGTTGCCCTGCCTGGCTGGAATGGGATCCCTTGGGGTACACTCACCACCTCACCAGTTCCCTGGGCTGGGAGCTGTGCCTGGGACAGTGTCTCAGCTGCATTTTCCCTCACAGGAAGAAGGATCACATCGTGATGGTGAATGGCCTTTCCATGGAGAACGTCCCGTCCTCTGTTGCCATCCAGACACTTAAAACCTGTGGCAAGGTCGCCAACATTGTGAGTGTGCTCTGTGGTGGGATGGGGGCTGGTGTCATGCTCAGGCTGGTGCCTGTCCCCATCCCAGATCGCCTGTCCACATGTGCCCAGGGTTTGGGGTTTGGGAATTGCTGCAGGGACATCTCCTGGCGGACACAGCTGTAGCCACCGTCCTCTTCTGCTCACTTTGCACCTGCAGACACTGAAAAGACCGAAGAAGATTCACCTCCCTGTGAGCAAGAGCAGCCCTGGTTCCCCTGCTGTGCCCCGACACTACGACTCAGATGAGGAGTACAGGCTGCACCGCTCCCGGGATGACCTGGATCACAGCCAGGGCTACGATGGGGACTCATCCAGCGAGAGGAGCTCTGGTCACCAGCACGATGACCGTCGCCACCACAGGCTGGTGTCACGGAGCCGGAGGCGGAGCCAGGACAGCAGCCACTGGATGCAGAGTAGCTCAGATCGGAGAGGCCAGGGCCGACATTGCTCCTTTGGCCAGGACGGGGACACCAACGGGCTGGCCCTGGTATCAGGCTTCAAGCGGCTGCCGTGCCAGGATGTGCCAATGAAGCCCATCACATCAGTCCTGGTGAAGCAGAAGCAGAATGAGGGTGAGGCCCTCCTGCTCCTGCTGTCCCTGGCTCTTGTTGCCTTCCCCCAGGGAGGAGAAGATAGTTGGGTGGGCCTGGCTGCAGCAAGGGGACAGTGCATGCCGTGCTGGGTGCACTAAACCTCCTGCCCTCAGCTGGGGGCTACAGAGCTTAGCTTTGTGGCTTGCCAGTACCCCAAGGGGAGCTGGGGCTTGTGGGGATGGTGCTGAGCGGGGACCTGGAGGGGGTCTTGCATCTGCCTGACTCTGTTACCATCACGGCTCTCTCTGGTGCAGAGTATGGCCTGAAGCTGGGGAGTCAGCTTTTCATCAAGCACATAGTGGAGAGCGGGCTGGCGGCCAAGGGCAACTCCTTGCAGGAGGGAGACCTCATCCTGAAGGTATGGGGGCCCCGGGGTACAGGGCACTCACTGGGAGTCTCATCTGCTCCTCTTTGGAGGGCTCGCCCCCGGCTGGTGGCACTGCCACGGCCATGCTGGAGGCAGTTCTGCCTGTGCCCACTCCCTGCCCCAGCCCCCCTGGCTGTCCCAGGGACCAACTCCCTGCTGCCAGGGCTGCTGGTATGTCCTGCTGGCACAGTGGGGTCGTGTCCACCCCACTGTCCCCACAGTGTGTGGCCCCCCACTGTGTGTCCGTGTCCCCACTGGATGACACAGTGTCACAGGTGTTTGTCAGATAAAACAATACTTAAAGTATTTGAGGAGGAGGAAATAGAAGGGAAGGAGATCCTTTGTTTGCACACCTGGTCCAGGCAGACCCGTGACTGCTGGGATCTGGTGCCAAAGTGACTCTGGGGGAAACAGAAGGGATTACATCCCACAGTCTGTTGGGAAAAGCAGCTACCACTCAGGGAGATCTCAGCCCCAGTGCCTGCTTGGGGCCTGACTCCCTGCACCACGCCAGGGCATGGAAGGACAGTGCTGGGCCCAGGGCAAAGGAAAACTGAGGTTCAGGTGTCTGAGGGGTCCATGCAATCCTGCCTGTGGGCAGAGCCCCAGGCAGGTGGAAGTGGGTGTTACTAAACCATGCTAATGTTTCCTCTGTACAAAATGAGGTCACACTGGGAAGCAGCCAGGAACAGGGACACAGAATAGGTGAAGCTGCAGGAGCTGGGCTGGCCTGGAGGAGCTGGGAAGAGACCAGGAAGATGGCAGTCAGAGCATCCAATCCCCGTGGGGTGCTCCTAGGGGTGACTTTCTCAGGGGCAGGTGCCCTAAGGCCTCCCACTCTGCCCCTCCAGATCAATGGGGTAGCCAGCCAGGATATGTCCTTGGCTGAAACCCAGCAGCTCATTGAGCAGACAGAGGGGATCCTGACCCTGCTCATCCTCCGTGACCACCGGCAGTTCCTGGTCAACATCCCTGACCTTGACAGCCAGAGCGACAGCTCCCGGATGGACGGTGAGGGGACACGGTGGCGGGGCCAGGGTCAGTTACACAGCACAGGGGCTGCATGGCCACTGCTGCATCTTCTTTCCTGTGGCTGCAGATATCTCAGACATCGACTCTGAGCTGTCCCATCCACCATCTCCAGAGGCCTCCCCACGATCTCCAGCTGCTGCCAGGACAAAATCACCGTAAGGCCCACACTGTCCCTATGAGCACCTCTGTCCCCTGGCAGACCCTTCTGTGTTCTCCACCTGTCTGGGGATGCTGGTTCTCCATTCCTAAGCCAATATCCCTGGAGGTGGTACTGCCATGCCTAGCTTGCTCTGCTGTCTCCACTGCCCACGTGCCCTGCCTAAATCCTGCCCGACCTTGTTCCAGGGAGAGGAGACGATCGAACAGGGAGCCTGTGGCCAAGGTGGCTGTAGCTGATGCTCAGGGCCCAGGTGAGCGGGCACTGGGGGGGCTCCAGGCTCCTGTGCATCTCCACTGCCCAAAGCCCTGGCAGAGCCATGCCAGGGCTCTCTGTGCCTCAGCATGGCCACCACTGCTCCTAGACCAGCTCTCCTTCCTGCAGACCTTCTGGAAGCCATGGAGCAGGATGGGCACAGCTCCCACACCAGCCTCACTGCCCGAGCTGCCCACAAGGATGGGTATGTCTGCAAGAGGCAGGGGGGGAATGGCTGGGGGACACGAGGAGCTGCTGTGTCACAGGGTTGGGGTGACAGGGTCAGCGCCTCCCTGTCCTGTTCTTGCGTGTCACCACTGGGCTGACTGTACTTCCCTGTGGCAGGTACAGCACCAACTCCAGGGTCGTGCAGTTTGTGAAGGCCAAGAGTGTGGGGCTGCGGCTGACGGGTGGGAACGATGTGGGCATCTTCGTGTCGAGCGTGCAGGAGGGGAGCCTAGCTGACAGCCAGGGTGTTCAGGAAGGTGACCAGATCCTGCAGGTACCTGAGGCTGAAAATGCTCCATATGCTGTTGCACCTGGACTGGCCCTAGCTCTTTTAGGTCTAATATCTCCCCAGGGTATCACCTCCAGGTGACAGGGACCACTTCCCTCTCCCACTCTGCCCTGGGCATTGCTGTACCTGGGTCCCCTGCTGGTGCCCATGCCCTCTGTCCTGCTGGCAGGACCATGTCCAAGTGCTTTTCTGTGGCAGGTGAATGACACCAGTTTCCAGAACGTGACCCGTGAGGAGGCTGTGGAATATCTCATGGCCCTGCCCCCAGGCGAGGAGGTCACGCTGTGGATCCAGAGCAAGCAAGACAGTGAGTGGTGACCAGGCTCATCCTGGGCTTGTGCCTCTCCATCCTCTATCTCTTCTGGGCAAGCATCAGACCTGCTGGACTTGCCATGGCCCTTCACTACCCTGCAGGGTAGTCCTTCTTCCCCTCCTCCTCCTCCTCCTCCAGAGTGCTGATGGGAGGGCACCAGACCATCCCAGCCCTGTTTGTGCCTTGGCTTCCTGGAGCACAGGGGCTTTCTGGGATTACAGCTCAGCCTGGAGAGGCCAGTATGTGCTGGCGAGTCAGATCCCACTGTCCCCAGCATGCCTGAGAGTGCCATGGGAGGAAAAGGTGTCCCTAATACTCCCCTTAGCAGCAAGGGCTACTGTGGAGCCCCCCAGCCAGCCTAGTGCCTAGTGCCTTCCCAAATCTCTCCAGCATCTTCTTCCTCAGCCATCTCCTCCCCTGATGGTCCCTCTTGCCCTGGGCTTCAGTTTACAGGAAGATGGTCTCGTCCAACGTGGGTGACTCGTTCTACATCCGGACACACTTTGACTTTGAGAAGGATACGCCATCAGGGCTCAGCTTTGTCCGTGGGGACGTGTTCCACGTGCTGGACACCATGTACCGGGGCAGGCTGGGGAGCTGGCTGGCTGTGCGCATGGGCAGGGACCTGCAGGAGCAGGAAAAGGGCATCATCCCCAACCGGAGCAGGTAGGGATGGAGCCAGGAACAGCCCCCAGACAAGCAGAGCCAGAGAAGGCTCCCAAGAGAGCTGGGGACGTGGATGGTGGGCTCAGTGATAGGCAGGGCAAGGGCTGGTGGGACAGTGGTGGGAAGCGGAAGCTGGTGAAATCCCTTCTCAGCATGGTGAGGCAGCTGACGGTCAAGTTGTCCAAAGTCCCAGAGAGAGAAGTCTAGCACAGCCTCACCTGGCTGTGCCACTGAGCAGGGGCGCCAGCTCCTCCTCACCTGCTCCTCAAACCCAGAGGCTGCAGGTCCTGAGCCCTCTCCTCTCCCAGGGCCGAGCAGATTGCCAGCCTGGAGTCGGTGCTGAAAGCCACGTCTGGTGCCAACCCCTCCGGGGCAAGGGCTGAGTTTTGGAAGCTGCGGGGCTTGCGGGGAGCCAAGAAGATGCTGCGGAAGAGCCGGGAGGACCTGTCTGCCCTCACAAAGCAGGGGCACTACCCACCCTATGAGAGGGTGGTCCTTAAGGAAGGTGGGCACCAGGACAGCCTGACCTACCTTGGGGACATTGCTCCTGGGGCTGCCCTGCTGTGGATGCTGATGGGCCCTCCACTCCTGGGAGGAGCAGGGCAACTTGCAGGCCTGTGGGCACCTTGAGGAGGGGGGCTGGGTGCTTGGGTGCTGGGAGCTCTGCCCTTGCCCCCAGCCACCCTGAGCACCTCTGTCCTCCCACAGCCAGCTTCAAGCGGCCAGTGGTGATCCTGGGCCCCATCGCAGACATCGCTGTGCAGAAGCTGAGCAGGGAGCTGCCTGAGCTGTTCGAAATTGCCCGTAAGTGCCCCCACACTGGGGAGAAAATGATATCCAGCAGCCAGACCCTGTGAGAGTTCTTTACCTTGGCTCCCTCCCTATGACACCCTAACACCTTCCTGGGCTAATTCACCCTTTCCCCTCCTCTCCCTGAGGGACGCAGCCCTGGGGCTGGGCATAGCCATGCCCAGCCTGGGGCTGTCAGAGGTGCAGCCCCTCTCATGCCCCATCTCTGGGTCCTGCAGCGAGTGTGCCCCGAGATGGGGCATCATCCAAGGTCATCAAGCTGGACTCGGTGCGGCAGATTGCAGAAAAGGTGAGACCTTTCCCATGTCCTTGGAGCCAGCTGGGGCCTGTGGAAAGCCCATGGCCCTCGTTCCTGCTCCCAGCAGGGCTGATGGCTGTGCCCTGCCCCAGAACAAGCACGCCTTGCTGGACATCACGCCCTCGGCTGTAGAGCGCCTCAATTACGTGCAGTACTACCCCGTGGTGGTGTTCTGCGAGCCCGAGAGCCGCCAGGGCATCAAGGCCATGCGGCAGTGGCTGGCGCCCGACTCCAGGAAGAGCTCCCGGCGCCTCTATGCCCAGGCCAACAAGATGAAGAAGTATTGCAGCCACCTCTTCACGGCCACCATCAGCCTCAGTGGCAGCGGCAATGCATGGTACGAGCAGATCCAGGACATCGTAAGGACACAGCAAAGCCAGCCAGTCTGGACAACAGCAGAGCAGGTACAGGGCACGGGCTCTCTGTGGCGAGGCTTGGCCTCCTGGGGCTGCAGCCAGGCAGGTGATGGGGCTTCACATGGCCCCCC
>VYZP01061138.1:211306-270272 GCA_013400635.1 Hypocryptadius cinnamomeus | reverse complement strand
GGGGGTGCTGAGGCTCAGGGCTGTGGCTCTGTACGTGTCTGTAAGGAAAATTCACTGTGTCCCCAAAACCCAGCAGAGCCAGTGACACCCCAGAGCTGGATCAGCAGGGAATGAGGAATTGGCTGTGCCCTAAATCCCACATGTGCCAGGACAACAAGGGCAGTGCTGCTGCTGCTCCCCTCCAGGCAAACCCTGCACAGGGTGAGCTGGTTTGGAGCTCTTGCCCAAAGCTGGGGCTCCTGCTTGCTTTAATTGATGCACAATGTCATTTTTCTGGAGGAAAGGGGTTTGGACACAGCACTGCCAGTTCTTCCAAGCGTGGCTGGAGGTACCAGGAGGTGTTGGGGGCTGGAGGAGCCATCCCCCTGTGCCTGGCCACTCCAGGACACCCCTCACATGCAGGGCATCTCCCGAGGCACCAAAACTGCAGGAATTTTGTTTTGTCCTGAGCAGGAACATCCCACTGTCCTGGCACACTCTGCTCTGCTTGGAATCACCAGGATCCCCTGGAGCCCAGCACCTCCAGCACAGCACAGCTCTGGGAAGCAGCTCTGAAGACTTGGCTGAGGCTCTGGGCAGTGACCTGAGAGCCCTCCCAGCTCAGGCTTTCCCTGCCTCAGGACACAGGGTTTGGCAGCCAGAGCTGGACTCTTGGGAGTGGCTCTGGGGACACCCGGACATCCCTGGGCTGCTGCAAGGTCACCAGGGCTGGGGTGAGCCAGCTGGGGGGAGCAGGGCCTTGCCATGGCAGTGGGAGCTGCTGGAAGCTGCAAAACTCTGAGATCAGGAGAGAAAACAACAGCCCACATCTAACGCCTGCCCTCCCCGGGAGGGATTCTGGGACAAATCAGTGAGCTTGTCGTTTTTATTTTGGATGGAAGGAGGTGACAGCTCTGCCTGAGGGACAAGATTCAGCAGCTCCAGGGGGCTGGCAAGACCCAGGTGTCCTGGAGGGCTGGAAAACCTCTGGCACAGAGGCCCCTCGTGGTGGGGGGAACAGCTCCTGGCCCTGCCCAGACCCCCTTGCACAAAGGAATCTGTGCCTAAAGCCCAAAGCAGCCCAGCTCAGCCAGGCTGGGGCTGCTGGGGTGTCCCAGGGCTGGAAAAGCCAGGAAAAAGGAGGATGAGGAAGAGGGGGATCGTGAGCAGCTCACCAAAATTAGCCAGGCAAATGGACACCGTTCAGCTGCAGTGCCTGTGCCAACAGCCACGTGGGGATATCCGGAATATCTCAGGGTTTGGAGCTGCCTGGGCTCAGTTCCCGTGGTCCCTCCATCCCCAGAGGCTTTCTCAGGCCCGTGGGGTGCTGGTGTTGATGGCAGCTGGGACGCTGGCTCCAGCACATGGGGACAGAGGTCCTGCCCTCCCCGGCGCTGCGAGACATCACTGCCTTTAGCTGCTGTAATGGGTTTCTAAAATTAGCTGCACACTCTGCCCTTGGACTCGAGCAGGACATTTCTCAGTTGTTTAATATCAAAAGTCCAAAAAAATAAAAAAGGAAACAGAGCACAAAAGCCAGCCAGTCAATGCATGGCTAAGTTTATTTTATCACTTGTCCAACAGAACTCGACATCTATTTTAAGTCATTTATGAGGAGTACAAGTGTGAATAGCTGCAGAAGTTTTGCAATTCCAAGACACCACATACAGCTGCTAAAAAAAGCAATTTTAACCTTCCCAACAAAGCCTCAAAAAGCAGCCCACCCTTCCCTGGATCGTGTTTCCCATCTACTGATTTCAGGCAGCCACAGCTCACCTCCCCCAGGTCTGAAGTGGGTTGGTTTATGCAGAGGGCCCCAGCCATGGCAGCATCACCCCCTCACTGCTTCCCTTCCACTTGGGCTCAGTTTTCCCTGTGCTGAGCAGGACAGGTGCAGGTTGGTCCCTCAGGGTTTATCCCTCCCTTCGATTTATGAGTATTTTACATTTTGCCATTGGCCACAGCTCCTATAAATAAACCCTGGCTCCTGTGGCAGATGTGAGGCCTTTCCCTGCCTGCTCCGTTAGAGGCCCTGGCTTCCCAGCAGCAGAAAGGGAATGGATGGGAGTCTGCAATGAAATATTAATTGGGAGCAATGCTGCTCTCCTGTCTACAGAGGGGAATTTTAATTGAGGACCACGTTAACAAGCTAATACCTTCCCTCACCATGTGGTCACAGCAGGAAGGAGAGATTGCTGGGACCTGCTCTTTTTAATTGGAGCCTCTCCTATCACCTCTGTCTCCCCAAATCAACCCAAATTAGCAGCCCAGTGTTCATCACCCAGCAAACCCAATCACCAGCAATGCTTGATTTGACTTGTGGTTTCCTAAGAGGCAGAAACATCTCAGCAAGGAGAGTCTGGAGCATCTCTGTGAGGTCAGGCCTGACCAGCAGCACCTCCCTTCATGCCCTTTAAGTCCTGGCTATTCCTAATTATTCCCAAACTGAGAGTTCCAGGTCAAGAAGGGCATTGCCAGTGCCCAGCAGCACGGGCAGGAGATCCCCAGAGCTGGAGCAAAGCAGGAATTCTCAAATAGCACAACACCTGAAAATGCAAGTTCAGGAGGTTGCTTTTCCTCCCCATTTCTGGCTGGATTTAGCCCACCCACTGTTGTACTGGACTTCAAACAGGATGAAGAGAGATGTGGACCTGGGAGGAGGGGTACCTCTGATCTTGCATTTTCCATGTGTTCTGTAAGGACTGAGCTCTCTGAGGAAAGCATGGGAACTGCTGCAGCCTTTCCAGGGCTGGAAAATGATTCTCCCTTAGCTGAGGCTTTTAATTTCACAGGTGGGAGTGGGGGGGATCATTGCCTTCATCCTACAAAGCAGAGAGCAAAGCCACAGCAAAGCAGCCGGCAGCAGCGGGGACAGCTCCGGCTGCGGGGCTGGAGGGGCCGTGTCCAGCTGTCACTGCCACATGCCACCCACGTCCCCGTTCTTGTGGAACTCGTGGAGGTGGTCAGCATACCTGGGGAGAGAGCAGAGCCACGTTAACCTGCAGCCAGCCCCAGGGTGCTCGGGCAGCCCAGCACCGATTCCAAGGGGTCGTTCCTTGAGGACGAGCACCGTGCTCTGCTCCAGAGCCAGCAGGGAACTGGAGTCATGGCACGGGTCTGACAGCCCCCAGGTCTCCAGGATTATGTTTATAAACCTTTATTATAAACCTGTATCAGGATTCCTCCTGGGCAAGGACTGCCTGCAGGAAAGGCTTTGGAGAACACCCAACCGAACACGAGGGTCGCCCTGCTCCATGAGCTTTTTCTCCCCCCATCCCTCACTGGGTTTAAAGCCCAATTAACTGGCCTTGTTTTCAGCACTGGGGTGCCCAAAAAATCTGCTGCAGACCACCAAGCTCTGCCCACAACCAAGCCCAGAGGCCGGGCTGGCCTCACTCACTTCTTAGCACAGAAGGCGGTGCAGTCCCGTCCCACGCTCTCGCTCCAGGCGGTTTTGTAGAGCACCTGCAAGGGAAGGAATGGATCAGCTCTGCTCCCACCTCCATCCAGCCCCTCCTCACTTCAGTCTGTGCCACTGCTGTGCCAGCCTGGCCCTGCCATCCCATCCTGGAGAGGCACTTGTGACAAGGGCATGCAGTGACAGGACAAAGGAATGGTTTCAAACTGATAGAGAGCAGGTTTAGATGTGATATCAGGGAGGAATTCTTCCCTGTGATGGGGGGGAGGCCCTGGCACAGGGTGTTCAGAGAAGCTGTGGCTGCCTCTGGATCCCTGGAAGTCTCCAAGTCCAGGATGGACAGGGCTTGGAGCAGCCTGGGCTGGTGGAAAGTGTCCCTGCCCATGGCAGGGGTGGCACTGGAGGATTTTTAAGGTCCCTTCCCACCCACACGGTGATTCTGTGGTCACCAGCATGGGGAATCCCAGTGTGCTGCAGGGGCTGCCCTCAGGATGGTCAAGATGACCTTTCCCAGTGGGTTATTTTTACTGGGACAGTGCTGCTGTAGCTCTGGTGGTTTGGGATAAGGCTCAGGGCTGCACATGGATAGAGATGTATTTTTGGAACAGGCTTAAGGAAGGTCAGTGCTTGGCTTGGCTCCTTTTTACCTTCATGCCTCCGTGTTCTCATTGCAGAGCCGAGGTCTGAGGAGGCAGGAGGCAGTGCTGGGCTTTGGGAAGAGGAGAAGCCCTCCCATCCCCAACTGATTGGTTCAAGCCTTGGGGATTTGTAAGCTGTTATCACCAGGGAATCACCCTAACCACACAAACACCCACCAGCAAAGCCAAACCAGGGTTAATTGGAGTCTCCCAGGATCAGTGGCAGAGATTTCACTCCCACTGTGGGGATGGAGGAGCAGGGGCTTCCTCCAGTCCCCTGTGAACACACAGTTCATCCCCAGCCAGGCAGAGCTGGGTGCTGGATTTCAGGCTCTTTTGTGTCTAGATGATGTAAGATCATTCCAGCCATGTAATATTTATGAATTTTCCTTTTTTTTTTTTTTTTGGGGTTAGAGCTTTAAAGTTTAATGATGTTTAACTTTTTATTTCCTTTGCTCCTTTCCTCACCAAAATAACTTTGAGAGCAGGACAGAAATATTGTTCTGATTTGGCTTTCATCTCACTTCCTTGTTTAATTATTGATGATTTGTTTGGCTTTTTTTTCCTCCCTGAAATGACAAATAAACTCCCAGAAACTGTGCAAGGATACAGGAGGAGTTTGCACCATGACAAACTCCCAGGAGATTTGGGCTGACTGAATCCTCCATTCCTCCCAAACCTCTGCTTCTCTACTTTCAACCCTAATGGGAAACCTTGAAAACTAGAGAAAAACAGAGGCACAGGGCACAGGAGCATGGGGAGAGCCAGAGCTCATCCCTGGAGAGGCAGCAAATGGATTCCACTGAGCTGGAGGTTAAGGATGCACCCAGGAATAGGATCCACATGGTCCAGAACCAGGTAGTGTGGGCTCAGGGGCATGTATTTTATTCCAAAAATCACTTATGGTATTAGATTCATAACAATTAACCAAAATTTTTCTCCCCACTAAGCAGAGGCTTGCTTGGCAACACATTAAACTCTGTGTGAGCTCCTGGATGGCACCACCACGATCCCATGGCTGATCCCAGGAACGACATGAGCACACAGACAGCTCCCAGCTCCTGCCCTTGGGCAAGCCTGTGCCCACCCAGGGTGGGATTTCCACGCTGTGAAGCCGAGGGGACATCCCTTGGCATGTCCACATCCCACACTCCGGCCCTGCCATGCCTGCAGAGCCCCCGACACAGCAGCTGCAACGCTCTGGCTTGGCACAACATCTTAAACCAGCCCAAATTCCCCCTGGAGGGGAGGACAGGATGTTTTATCTCAGTGCCCACCCCCTGTGGGCCACCCCCTCACCAGGAAGATGAGGCAGTGCAGGAGCAGGGTGTAGAAGAAGGCCACGGTCCGAGCGGTCTTGTTGGACAGGATGAGCCGACCCTGCAGAGCAGAATGGAAAATCCCATTAGAATGTGGGGCACTGGAAACCAGCTCCCCTCAAACAGGCTTGGAGAGATCCTGGCCAGGACTGGGAGGCTGTTCCTGCCAGACCCTGCACAAACATGCAGTGGGGTGGTGTTTGCCACCCACCTGTGCCCAGCTCTGAGCAGTGATGCTCCTTCAGAGCGGCTGCACAAGTGCCCACGCTCTCAGCCCAAATGTGCCCAAACCAAGGTGGATGCAGTGTGGGCTTTCCCCCACTGAAAACCCTTCTGGGGGTTTATTCTGAGTTGCTTCAGCCCAGCTCTCTCCAGCAGCTCTCCCTGCTCCTGCTGTGCTCTGCCTCGGTGCCTGCTCCTCAGAGAAAGCCTGGCAGTAATTAAGCTCTGCACATTTTTAATTCGTGAGCTCCAACAACTTTGTGATTTGCAGCATCCCCTCGTCGCCTCCTGAGCAGGGCACTGGAGCCAAGGCTGTGCTGGTGTTCCCAGAGCTGGGCCCTGGTGTCCCCTTGCTCTGGCTCTGCCAGCTCTGTCCCAAAAGCTTTGCTCTCCACCCTTGCAGAGCCTGTGCCATCCCAAAGGCTGTCCAAGCTCACTGGGGGTTGGAAATCTGTGGGGTCGGGATGAATTGCCCTCCACCCCTCATTTTGGAGAGGCCACTGAATCACAGCCAGCCCCTGACGATGCCTGAGCCCTTTTGGCACAGCACACCAAGATCCCAGTGGGATCACCAAGATCCCAGTGGGAAAACCTTCATGCCCATCCCTTCAAAAGCATGAAAATCAGGAGCAGCAGAGGAGTGGCTTGCAAAGGACGGGTCCTGCCTTCCTTCATAGCCTCTCTTTATTCCTGCTGGAACCCAGGGACTCATTATGGACATAAGCACATTCCCCAAACACCACCCAGGCTTTCCAGAGCTGGCATTAAAACCCACAGATCTCCCACCAAACCCATTCCAGGCTGAAATCGTCTTTGCTATTCACGGCCACGGCGGAGGCTGCTGTAACAAACAAGATTATGTTCTTAAATATTCCCAAGGAATAACTCCCCTAAGTCAGTTTTTTTTTGTGAATGCCTTTCATTAATTCTCCGTGGTGCTAGCACGCCACACAATCCATATTCATGTTGGCATTTGCTTGGTTTTTATGCAAATGACAGCTCTGCCTTTATTACAGGATATCTCTGTGTTCTCTGCAGCCCCACAGTCCCACGTTCACCTCCCTTGTGCTGGAGAGCTGGGGGTTAACTCAGCCAAAACCCCATCCTGAGCCTGCTGCTAATGCCACAAATTCCACTATAAGTCAGATTTCCTCAATAACCACATTTTTAGCTCAGAAAGCTGTACCCTAAGTGATGGCAGCCCAAGCAAGCAGTCACCTCTGTGGCTCAGACAAGGACCCTCTGCTGCTGTGGACACCACAGCTTCCCCACGATGTCCCCTGATGCATTTTTGAAAGAGCCAGAGCAGGAAGGATCAGGGCTTGGGAAGGGGTTTTTAAGGAGGATGCAATGAGAAGCCAATGTGTGGAGCAGAGATCTTCCCTGGAGTGCTGGACCCCCTGCAGCCCCTCACACTCCTCCTCCCCACATGTGTGGGGTCCTGGGGCACCCTGGGGGGGTCTCCTGTGCAGGAGGCTTTGCCCCTGGCTGGGGGTGCAGCCCTGAGCCCCACACCATGTTACAAACCAGAGGAGAGGTGCTTGGAAACATAGAATAGAATCAGAATGAATTATCTAAGTTGGAAAATACCTCAGAAATCCTTGAGTCCAACCATCACTGCCAAGCCCTCCACTAAACCACGTCCCCTGGTGCCACATCTCCCTGTCCTTGAAATGCCTCTGGGGACGGTGGTGCCACCGCTGCCCTGGGCAGCAAGGGAGGAAAGGGATTGCCCCTAACCCAAATTCCAGCACGGCCAGTGTGCTCTGCACCCTGCCCAGGACAGCAGGATGGGCCTTTCCACTGCCCCAGAGCCCCATTCCCTTGCAGGCACTGGGCTAAAATCCCCTCAGCTCCCAGCAGCGCTGGCAGAGCAGCCACTCACCATGCTCAGCGTGGCTTTATCCCAGGGACTGAGGCTCAGGTACTTCCTCTGGCGTTCCTACAAGGAAACCATACAAGATTTTGAGGCTCAGAGGGTTATTTGGGGTTTGCAAAACACAGAAGGAGCTGTGTGCTCCAGGATGGTTCTATTTGCCCCCCGACCCCACCCATCATCTGGGCACAGTGACTTTTATTTTTTTTTTTTTTGTTTCTTTTTGAAAGCAAACGATGTTTGAGTGTGTTTCATTCTATCAGAGCTCCCTGGATTTTATCTGGGCATGATCCCAGAGGGGCTGATGCAGAGGGAGGGTGCTGGGGAGCCTTTCATACCTTCCTGCTGAAGGAGGAGAAGGGGTCCAGGCGTTCCTCGTACTGGGAGGAGTAGCGCTGCTCCGTGTCATCCCTGCTGCTGCCCTGTGGGAGCAAAGGCAGGTGAGAGCCACAGGGACACCCAGCACAAGGACAGAACCCTGAGCTCCCCCATTTGGAAGAAAACACCCCCAAAGGATGGAGCAGCACAGCCCAGAGCTGACCCATGGGGCTGACAGCATCTGTCCCCTTCAGAAAGGAGAAGCACAACAGGAGCTGTGGAATAAAGTCCTTTCTTCACAGAATTGTGGAGTGGTTTTGGGTTCATTTGTCTCGGTATTTTGGGCCCTTTCCATGAAATAATTGTCACCTGTGTCATCCTCACAGAGCTCACCTGGGCTACTGCAAATCCCACCCTGAATTCCTCTGCTGCTGGGCCAGGCAGGAGGGAGACAGAGGCTTAGGAGGAGGAAATCATTGCTCAAACATAGAGCTGTTATAGGCTGGGAAAAGGGCAAGGAAAATGAAGAAAACCCCTTGAAAGAAGTGAAAGATTTGTGTGGGTTCAGACAGGATGGATTTTATACTTCTCCTGTGTAGCTCCCCTTACACAGCCCTGCTGCAGCGAGCCCTGAGGATGCTCGTGCAGCCTCCCTGCTCCTCCTTCCTCCACCTCTGCAGGAGCTGCAGATTCCACATCATTCCTGCCAAATCCAGCCTGGGAAGAGCCCACGCTGCCAGCAGCCCTGGGCACAGCCTGCTGCAGGCTCTGGCTCCTTGCTGCAGTGCTGATTCCCTGTCCCAGCACGGCACCACTTGCTGCTCTGCCCGGCCAGCTCCGCAGTGCTCGCACTCCCCGAGGGCTTCCTGGACCTGTTCCTGCGTGCACAGGGCTGGCTGGTTGTTACACCTCTGTGTAAACCTTTAGTAAGCCTGGCCTCACACACTGCAACCCGACCCTGGGGTCACTGTGATGAGACCAGAGCCCGATTTAGGGGTGAGGAGCTGCCACAGCCTGGTCAGTGCAGTGATCTTGGATGAGTATTTTTAACATGTCACATGTCCCATTAGGGGGTGAATTATGCAATCCCCTGCGCTGCTGCCATGGAGGGTTTGCTCTTTAGCTCATGGCAATGGCATTCAGGGGTTGCCTTGTGGCAGAGGATAAACATGGAGATGATATTCCACAGGAGAAAGGGGAAAAAATGTCAGAGGGGACGACCTGGCGTCATCACGGGGACATAAAGAAAGAACCAAATAAGGTCCCTCAAGCTGTGGGAGTTTCCCACCACCAAATGCTATTAAAATATCCCTCAACAAAGCAGGCAGCACGGAAAGGCAGCAGCCAGGGGGAAGGAAGGCAGGGAATGGGTGTCCCCTCTGTGGGTGGCACCTTGGCATTTCTAAGGAAAGCCCGAGGTCAGGAGAGCCTGGCTCTGGCAGGGAAGTGCTGGCAGTGCAAATCTCCCAGGCAGCAGCCTGAGCCTCCTGCAAACCCCCAGGGATAAACTCCTGAGGGACACAGCACGAGCAGAGCAGGTTGCAGCACAGTCTGGTCCCCCTGCCCAGCCTTCTCCTGGCCTTAATGGGATGATTTTGGGCTGGCTTCTTCTGTCTTCTGGCTGCTCAGGGAGCAGCTGTCTCTGCTGGATACAAGAAGTTCAGGAATGAGCACGAGTGGGACAGGATGAATTATTTTCCAGGCTCTGCTGCAGGGATTTGTTGCAGGAGGTCCCAGTTTCACCTCTGGCAGCCTGGTCAGGCAGAAGTATCCCCACTTGCCTGCTCGAGCACCACACTGCCAGCAGTGAGCATCAGAGGGGGGTGTAGCAGCTCTGTTAGGGAGGAAATTTGGGCTTCTGGCTACGAAGATGCCAAAGATCCCTCAGCACAGTTCCAAACTGCCTTCCTGGCAGGGAGAACCTTCCCCACCCCAATTAGCTCCAACTTCCATGCAAGCTGCACATTGGAAATGTGCAATTTCTGTATCTGGGGGTTGTCTGTTGTGTGAGCCCAGCCCGAGGAGGGACAGACAGATGGACAGGGGGACACTCACCCGGCCAGGGTAGCTCTGCAGGAACTTGATCTTCTCATAGAGCTTGATGTTGTCAGCTCTGAGGGTGTCCAGCTCGCTCTGCAGGGCGTGCACCGTGTGCTGCAGCATCCTGTTCTCCTGCACAGGGAGTGGAGGGACAATGGGATCCAGCCAGGGGGGATTTGGGGCATCCAGCCAAGGGTCAGTCCCTTTCATCCCAGGAATTAAACCCCCCTGGCTTGGAATTCAAATTGCTCCCTAATTAAAACTGTCCCAGGTGTGGCAGAAGGGGGCTCCCAGTCCTGACCAGGAAGCCCAAGAAGGGCTGGGGTAGCCAAGGAGGGTGAGGGGGGCTTTGGGATGGGACGTGGCTCCCATGGGAGGTGCAGACACAACCAGACAGCTTGGAAAAGGTTATTTTGAGCTCTACTTCAATTTATTACCCCAGAATGTATCCTCTATATGCTTTTTCCATGGCACCCTCAAGCACTGTGCCAGGAGGACAGGGACAGAGGGACACAGGGACAGAGGTACAGAGGGACAGAGGAACACAGGGACAGAGGGACACAGGGACAGAGGTACAGAGGGACAGAGGAACACAGGGACAGAGGGACACGGGGGTTTGGACCTGTCCTGGAGCTGCAGCAGCAGGGTCAGGCTGGGGCAGGCTTTGCTCCTGCTCCCAGCAGGATGTGTTTTCCTTTTGCCTGCAATGCTTGGCACAGGATTCCCTGCAGGCCAGCAGAGCCCCCAGCCCAGCTGAGGCCCTGCAGCCCCCAGCCCCCCCAGCAGCCTCACCCCCTCCAGCTCCTGGTTCTTGGCCCGGAAGCGTTCCCTCTGGCTGGAGATGATGGACAGGAGTGAGTCCACCTGGCCCTCAGGGAATGAGGTGCCAGGGGATGCAGGGTGACCTGTGGATGAGGTTTGGTGTGAGAGATGACCTGGTGGAGCGCCCACCACCCACCCCAGGGGTGTGCTCAAGGTCCTCCTGCTGTGGGACCTTGGGGTCACCCAAATCAACCCCTGTGTACAGTAATTACAACACAGACTGCTATTTATGGGGATTTTTTTCATTTTTGAGGACTCAAAGTGAACAGGAAAACCAACTGCATTATTTGGTGCAACCCATGGCTGCCTTTCCCTGACTCCAACCCTCCCCACCCCTGCCAGACTCTCTCCTCTGGCCTCTGCAGCAGCTGCAGCATTAAAATAAAGCCCCAGAGCCACAATCCTCTCTCCCCCACCCCGACCCCTCCTCCACCACCAGCTTGCTATGCCCAGGACCCCAATTTTTGGGTGTTCCACATGGGTTGCCCCCTTTGATGGGGCTCTGTGGGTGCCTGGGGGGCTGTGGCCATCCCTCCCTGCTCTTCCTTCCTGGCAGTGGCATTCACATCCAAGGAGAAACGTGTCCCCAAGGCCATGACTCAACCAGCTGCACTGAGCAGTTATTCATAGAGCAGGATGGGTGGCTGCAGGTTGTTTAGCTTGGTGGGTCTGTTGCTGTGATAATGTTTATCTTGTGTTTTCAAAACCTCTCAAAACAAACAAACAAAAAAAACCAAGCAAAAAAAGGAAAAAAAAGGAAAGGAAATTTTTTTCCCCCCCAGAGGAGCAAGGAGTTGTTATTTTTTTGATTCATTTTCTCCTGCAGGCCTCAGCACAGGGGCTGATGCACAGGAAATGTTTCACTCTCTGGCTCTGGAGGGGTTTGGTGTGGGAAGAGCAGGAGGCAGAGCACAGAGCTCAGGCTGTTGGGTTCAGCCTGGGTTCACCAGCTCAGCACAGCCTGGCACGTGCCTGCTGCACCCTTGGGAGCACCAAAAGATGGACAAACCATGCCCAGCATGGAGAACTGCCCCAGAGGGACACACCGAGCAGGTGAAGGCTCAGGAGCTGCCATCCCTGGAGAAGTGACCCCCCCAGCCTGGCTCCCCCCCTCACCATAAAACTGCGCCGTGGCCTCCTTGATGGGCTCAGGGATCCTCTCCAGCCCGGGGGTGGCCGCGCCCTGGGCAGCACAAACAGGAGAAATTAAACATTTCCCACCCACCCAGAGGTGCCTGGGCAAAGCAGCCCCTCCTGGGTCCTGCTGCTGCCCCGGCAGCTGCAGCCTCATCCCCGCTGGACAGGCTCTCTGCAGGGACAGGGACGGACCCAGCTGGGGCTCCACCTCAAACCCCAGCCTTGCCCGGGAAGGGGAAGGGGAAGGGCTGGATGGTCCCTGGATGCCACTGGTACCACCCCCTCCCACACCAGCACCATGCAAATCTCTGCTGGGGGAATGATCAGAAAGAAAAGGAAGGAAATAGTAATAATAATAATAATATCATCAATAATTATAATAATGAATGTCTGTAATTAATTATTACTGTTAATAATAATAAAAGCAATTATAATGATAATAATAAATATTAGTAATTGATAATAAATAATAATGATATCAATAACGAAATAATAATAATAAATAATGATAATAATGAATATTAATAACTAATTACTGTTGTCAATAATAATAACAACAATAATAATAAGAGCAATGATAATGATAATAAACATTAGTAATTAGTAATAAATAATGTAATAATAACGGAAAATTAAGAATTAATAATGACAAACACTAATAACTAATATAATAATTAATAATTAATAATTAATAATGCACATTAACATCAATATTAATATTTAATGATGATAATGATAATGATGAGGATAACAACAACAACAACAACAACAACAACAACAACAACAACAACAACAACAATAATAATAATAATAATAATAATAATAATAATAAACAAAAAGCCCAGAGCCAGCCCGGGGCCGTGGGCAGGGCTACCTCTGCCTCGGGGCGGGGCACAGCAGACAGGGCCTGGATGGTGCTGAGGTCGTGCTCCAGCTTGGCCACGAGCTCCTTCTGGCCAGCCAGGGTGGCCACGGCCTCCGTCAGCTGGATCTGCAGCTCGGCACAGCGCACTGCAAAACAGAGCCAGGGCTGTCAGCCGGACCCCAAACCGTGCCAGGGGACACCAAGGAGCTCAGAAAGCCCACCTGGAGCACCAGAGCCGGCTCAGAGCGGCACCCCTGCTCTCTGCTCGTGTCTGGGGGCACAGCAGCAGCCCCTGCTCACACCTGGGCTCCAGCCCTCCTTGGGGATGCCCCAGGGTGGGCACAGTCCCTGGGATGGAGCAGTGCCACCTCCCAGTGCCAGAGGCAGCTGCCTGCGCTGGCACAGCCGCTTCAAAGGCATCAGCCAGATGTTTTTGGTGCCCCAGGGGTACCTGGCAGGGCAGAGCAGGGGCACCTGGAGAGGGTTAAGGGGAGCTGATCCCAGGTCTGGTCTGCACAGGAAAGGTGATGGAAGAGGCTCCCCTGGCTGTGGGGGCTGGGAGAGGCACTCACAGGGCAGATGGTGCAGTGGGGGCCTGCAGCAGGGTGGGGGACACCCCCAGGAGGGGCTCAGGTGGCACCACTCCTGCCCCGGGCACGGGGCCAGGCTGTGCAGCCCCCGGCACTCCCACTCAGCCAATTTTCTACAAAGGATCCCTCTTCCCAGCTGCCCCCCAGAGTAAAACCCACACCCTAAACCACAACAGGCACTGCTGGAATGCTCCAGCAGCAAAACAAAAACCTCTCGTTCCCCTCATATAACCCCAGATGAGCCCAGATGTGAAGCAGTGAAGCTGCAGCTACAGCGAGAGGCACGGGACCAGCCCCGCAGGGCAAGCTCCGTGTTCCATTGGCAAATCCATCCCAAAACTGTCCTGCAGCAGAACTCGACCTGTTTCACCTTTCTCCCTGGCTGCCAGCAGGGTCTGGGCCTCTCCCTGGCTGGAAAACCTGCTCAGCTCCAGGTTCAGAGCTGGTGTTTTGCACTGCCAGCACCTCCACTGTGGGGATCAGGATCTGTCCCTCTGTGCCTGGATTTCCAGGTGGGTCAAAGCTCAGGTCCCATCTGTTCCAGTCCCTCCCTGATAATTCCTGTTGTAATTATTCCCCTAATTTCCAGACAGCTGGAAGGCAAAAAAAATTTCCTCATTTATCAACAGCCAGGGAGCAAGAAGTGCAGGGGTTGCCCGGGGAGCAGCAAGGGCAGGCTGTCCTCAGGGCTCCTACCCTCTCTGAGCCTTCAGACAAGGGGTGCACAGCTCAGTTCCAGCTCTCCCAGGCTTGCCAGGCTGGGAAATGCTCCACACACCCAGAAAGCAGCTGTGGAGAGAGGTCCTGGCACAGGGAGTGATGCTCTGGGCACAGGGTTGGACTAAGCAGTGGTGGAGGCTCAAAGTGATGCCCAAAGTGACACTGCTTTCCCAGGAATCAGGGTCTTTGCTGGTGCAAATTCCCCTTTTTTTGTAGATGTGACACTTGGGGACGTGGCTTGTGATGGGCTTGGCAGTGATGGGGTAAGGATGATCTTAAAGGTCTTTTTCAACCTAAACAATAAGAAAGACAATGACTGTGTTGGTGTAATGGAATCTCAGAGTGGTTTGAGTTGGGAAGGAACTTAAAGCCCATCTCATTCCAGCCCCTGCCCTGGCAGGGACACCTTCCACCAGCCCAGGCTGCTCCAAGCCCCATCCAGCCTGGCCTTGGGCACTTCCAGGGATCCAGGGACAGCCACAGCTGCTCTGGGCACCCTGTGCCAGGGCCTCACCCCCTCACAGAGAAGAATTTCTCCCAATTTCCAATCTAAACTTAGATTGGATAAACTTCTTTCAGTTTAAAGCCATTCCCCTTCCCGTGTTATTCAGAAGGACCAAGCCTCACGGCAGGGAAAGGGAGGTGGCACATGCTTTGAACACAACACATGGATTTATTTTTTCCCCCTCTGCATATTTACATTTTATAGCCCCCAATAAGAGACTCAGGATCGAGCAGTAGTTGTGCTAAAGGCACATCCCACTGGAGGTCAGTATTTCTCCAGGAATGGGGAATTCCTGCCTGCTCCAAAACATGGGTGGCCCGATGCAAAATATTTGCATCAACAAGATTTGGAAAGAAGAAAACCTCTTCCCTACGGTTAATTATTCAATTGGCTGTCTTTTAAAATTGCATTAAAATGTAATTGGGAAGCTATTGCTAGCCAAACATGGGCTGGGGGGCCCAATTCTGCAGGAGGCACTGCTGAGCCTGCCCAAGGCTCACCCCACCAGGAGGTTACCTGGGGCAGGAATTGTTCCCTGGCCTCCCATCCTGCCCAAAAATCCTCTGCAGAGCTGAGCTTTGGAGCCTGCAGAAGGAGACCCAGCTCCTGCATCTCTCTCTTAAATGATCCTTTTGGCTTCTGAGTTACATGGACTGAGTTTTTCAATTTAAGAGAAAAAAGCGTCACAAATCTCTCAGTTTTAAAGGAATCTGCATCCTTCCTTCCCTTAGGTTTCACTCAGCCTTGGCCACGAAACCATCCATGAAAACACAAAAGGCTGGAACTGTGTGACACTGAAAGCAACCAAACACACAGAGCTTCCCTCTCATCTCCCTGTCAGTGTCACTCCTCACAGTTGGTTTTTGGGGTTTTTTTTAATCATAACTTTCTCTTTTCACAGGGGCCGTGGCCACCCGCGAGCTCGGCACTTCTGTGCCAGCGACTCTTCACCTGCAGCAGCAGGAGCAGGGCTCTGCCAGGCAGCCAGGGCAGCTCAGGCACTGAATCCAGCAAAAGGAATCTGCCTTGGTGCTCCCTGAGCTGCTGAGCCCTGGCTCTGACCCCTCAGATGTGCAAATACCTCAAAGGCTGGGAAGAGAAGAGCTACTGCAGAAGGTAATGGGACAAAGAAGGTGAAGTCCTGGGGAAAATGGGTTTTAAACCAAGTATCTTTAGCCTCAAACTCTGCCAGCTCTGGCTTTTAAAAAGCCAGGCCTGGCATTGCCATGGCCTGATGAAGAGAAGAGCAGAAGTGCAGGGACTGGGCAGGCCCACACTGGCAGAAGCTCCAGTGCCACCCTGGCACAGACAGGGCTGGTTTCCCCTCATCTGATGTACAAAAAATCAGAAGCTGGGACTGGACTATTCCCATCCCTGGAAGTGCTCAAGGCCAGGCTGGATGGGGCTCTGAGCAACCTGGTCCAGTGGAAGTTGTCCCTGCCTATGGCAAGGGGTTGGGCTTGGTGATGGTAAAGGTTCCCTTCCAACCCAAACCATTTAATAATTCTATGGTACCTTGCCAAACACTGAATGAATCCTCAGAAAGAGCCTCTGCTCAAAGAAAATGCACTAAAGAAATGCCTTTTCTGGGAATTCTGTGTGCCCAAGGGGCACAGCCATGGATGACACTGCCATGGGATGAATGTTTCTGGAAATAACATCAAGGACCTGTATGGACAGGCCATGTGATGGGACACACAGTGAAGAAATAAAACCCAAACTGAGAATAAAACATTGACACGAGTCTCACACTTCTTTTGTTGTGAAAAACCTGGTCAGTCTCTTGCCATTCCAAAGCTGCAGGTTAAACCCTTGAAGTGATTATAGAAGAAAACAGTCCTGGAGCCCCAGTGCCAGGCTGGTGGGGGGCAGAGCCTGGCAGATGCCCCTGAGCCACGAGCCCAGCGCTGCCACAGAGCAACAGCAACTCTGACTCCTGTAACAAGCCCCAGCAACTGGGCTCCCTTGGCAAATCATCCAAAATAAACAGCATCTGTTTTCACAGATGGAGAAAATTAAGACATACTAGCAACTTAGTTTGAAGTTATAAGGCCAGACATAAATAAATGAGAGGCAATCTTTCCATAAGATGGTGGCTTGATTACTGAGGGTACAGACAGATGAATAAATCACCTTGGGGTGAGATAGGCTGCAACTTGCTACACATCCATGGGACCGGGGTAACTGCTCGTGTGGATCCTCAGGGCCCTGAGGAAATGAGAGGTGAGTGGTGTAGCTGAAGGGATAGGGGTAGGAGCACACACATGGGCAGTTATGGCAAATTAGCTGATGCTCTGCAAGTTCACACCCTGATTTGCCTCGTGGAACTTTTTAATCTCCCTCCATTTACTGTCTGGCCTCCCTGAATTTACATAATGTAAAAAAAAAGAAACAGAAAACAAGCTGAGAAGTGATGTGGCACGCTCTCTTTGAAAAGTCAACTGAAGTGCATTGAAAGCCACTACTTCAAAGGTTTGAAGTCTATTTTATTGACTGGAAGGAAGATGATGGTAAGATAAGTAAACCTTGGAGTGCCTTGGCACGAAGGCTCAAAGCTGGAGACTCACTCAACACAAACAGGGATGTCTGAGAGTGCCAGGGTGAGGAGCAGAAGCCAAAGGAAGAAGCAGGAAACTGGGTCTGCCATGGACCCTTTGCTTTTTCCAGCTCTTTCACCTTTCCCCATGCTGGGCCACTCCAGTTCATGACTGGACAGTTACATCTGAACTGAAATCATTGCTCTTCCCCATGAAAAAAACGTGCCAAGACTTCTTGGCATCGCTCTCCAGGAGCCTTTTCAAGCCAACAAAGTCTTACCTCTGGCTCTGCCTGATGCCAGAGCTCCCAAGGTTTACACATAAACTCAGACCCAATTTCAGGCTCTTGAAACACTTGGCATTTAGCTTTTAAGGAAGTCTGGAAAAGGCTGTTATTGCCCAAAGTGCTGCTCCCCTTCCAGGAGAATCAAGGGAGATGACTCGACCTTGACCCTGCACTTTGTAGCTGGAGGGATGAGGAGCACACGATCCAAACGCTGCAGATTCAACCCTGGATGCACAAGATGATTTTCTCTGCCTTCTTTTTTTGGTCTGTGAAGATGCCAAGACAGAAAGTTCTGAGCCAAAACCCTTCCTGCAACAGGAAGGTTGTCAAAGGCCTTTCACCATTGCACAGCCTGATGGTTCCAGTTCTGTCTTGACCTTTTCATGGTGAAGGACAGCATTTCTGCCTGGCCCAGAGTGTGTGGGAGTCACTCAGTCCACCTCAGCTTCATGCAAAGCCTTTTCCTTGGGGCCACCACTGCTGGGAGCTGCCAGCAGGCTGAGGAACAGGACAAGGAGACAGGGAATGATGGAATATTTCTTTCTACAAGTCACCAGAGCCCTATCTGTGGGCTCTGAGGTGCAAATCTGCTCAGAAGTAAAGGCTGAAGAGGAGGTTGTAGTGCAAAAGCCCAGCTGAGCATCTCACCTCCCATCAGGCAATGAAAAATCAGTGCCATTTGAAGGGACTGTGCTGTTCCAAAAATGTCCCCAAAGTAAATAAAGATCAAGTGCTCCAGAGAGCTCATCAATACAACAGAAACACAAAGGAATTGGGCTTTTAGGAGATTTTAAAGCAACTTTTAGAAGAAGAATTTAGATTAGTAGATTTAGATTTAGTAGAAATCTCCAGGGAGGGAGCAAAGGTCCGTCAGCTCCAAGAGTTCCTGAGTAGCCAGAATGCCTGGATTATTAGCCTGGGAATCATCCCAGCCTGCAATGCTGCTTCTGGGCTGTCCTGGTCCATCTGTACCTGCCATGAGGGCATTCTCTGATCAGACCCTCTGCAGGGCTTCTGAAAGGGCAGAAAAAGCAAGGAGAGGATGAAAAGAAAGGAATGATGACAACTCTAAAAGCCATCTGTAAATTCTAGCACGATCTCACAGCTATCAGGCCAGGAAAAGCTCCAGGAGTGCAGAGATGAGGCTCCTCTGCAGATAGAGTTGTAAGAGAAGACACCAAGAGCATCAGTGGGGTCCTTCAGGGATGAAACAGAAGATGAGCAGCTCCAGACAGCAAGGGATGGCACTGGCACTAGTGAAGGCAGCAAGAACAGCCCTGCTCAGTTTTACTTTCATGTGCTGCCAAAGAGACAAGAGAAAACAGGGACAAGTAGAGAGCAGAGCATGCCCAACACCCCGAGAACAACATTTGAGACTTATCTGCCCAAGTGACAAAGGAAGCAGAAGGAAAAGCCCCAGCTGCCATGCTCATTCCAACATCAGCATCCTCCTCTGAGCTCCTGCTGCCCTCTCCTCAGTGCCCTCAGGGCCAGCTTGGAAAATGGCCTTGGGGAAGAGAGAAGGAGCCACCGAACTGCAGCATGACAGGACAAGGGGGATGGTTCTCAACTAAAAGAGGGCTGATTCAGGTGAGTTCTAAGGAAGTTGTTTTCTTTTATGATGAGGGTGGTGAGGTCCTGGCACAGAGCAGCTGTGACTGCCCCTGGATCCCTGGAGTGTCCAAGGCCAGGTTGACAGGGCTTGGAGCAGCCTGGGACAGTGGAAGGTGTCCTTTAAAGGTCCCTTCCAACCCAAACCATTCCATGACTCTCTGGGGGCTCTCTCCCACCTCTCTGGGTTTCTCTGCCAGTTGCTGCCAGAAGAGGTGCAGGTGAGATTTCTTCTCCCTCCCCTGCTTTTCTCCCTTTCTTTTCACATTGTGAGGGCCTGCTGGGAAAGGAAGGTTTGAAGGATTTCTCCTTCCCCTTCCTCCTGGCCCAGCCACTCCAAAATAAACAGCCCCCAGCAAAGAAACCCAGCACTGCTTAATAAATTCACCCTGTAAGGAGAGAGATTTCATACAAGAAGGGATTATTTCCAAGGGTACTAAGATAATTACATGGGTAACTTGGAAGAGTTCAAGAAAACAGTTTGAATTTTCTTATCAGTTTCCCATAGCTTGGAGCAAAAAGAAAATAAAATGCTGTGCTGTAATCAAATCATGTTTTCTGAAGCCCTCTGTTGGCAAGTACACAATTCCTTCACCACTTCCATTAAAACAGAAATACTGAGGAGAAAATGACAGCATTTCCAAATGGAAAGAAGTGGGGCTCAGAAGCACCAGGTCAGCCACTCCCAGCTTCTAACCTGGTGGGAACATGTGAAAAAATATCCCTTTTCCCACTGAAAGTCAAACTGGCTCTCACTGATGGTGGAGCAGAAGCAGAGCCAGGACCTTGGCACTGAGGTGTGAACTTCCTCCTGCACCCAAGGATGCCACAAACAAGGACTTTTCCCATCAATCCAGCAAATCCCTCTAACATTTCCTATGCAAACCTCACTCATCCAGCCCCAGCAGCAGCTCTGCCCCAGCAAGAACTCACAGTGAAATCCCAGTTCAAACCAGTAAAGGTCTATGGGAACACACAGTGTGCAATTTTTCCAAAGAGAGACAATTTTGACATCCTTTTGAAGGGCTGCCCCAATAAAGTTATGGTGGGAGATCCAACTTTCTCCATGGAAGGCCATAAATATCTGCTCCTGACCCCTCAGATGCTTCCTTGGGTTGCCTTCCTAACTTCCCAGAATTAACTTCTTGAGATTTAGGCTTGAGAGAACCACCTGGCTTTATCCCAAGATGCAAAATTCTGAGCTACTGTGAGCCTTCTCCAGGTCAGTGCTTTCTCAAGTTTAACACACCCTTTGCTTATGACCACGTGTGGCATTTTAGGAGTTTCATGCTGATACCACCTGGAGAAAAGTGCAGGTTAAAATACACAAATTAACCTACCTGAGGCATGGCATTTTAAAAGTCTAGCTGTTTAGCATCGAGTTTAAAAAAATTAGGATCAAAATATACACAATAATACCATTTATAGCAATCAACAGTTGGACTAGTTATTAAAGGGAAGGGGAAAAAAACCCAAACTGTTAAACCATGAACCTTTCCATCCTGTGGAACAACCTGTCAGATGCTTCAAAATGAGAAAATGCACATTTGTCATGAAATGAAGGCATTCAGTAGCATTTTTAATACATTTTGAGGAGAATTCCCCCACAACTGCAGAACTAAAGTTGGCAAAGACACCATTGGACACCAACATGGAGCTGGACAAAGTGCCACCCTCACTGGGGTGGGAAATCCCAGCCTGACTCGCTGCTCCCCAGCACAGAACCACAGCAAATATCCACCCTGGCCCTCCAAAACTCCTGTGCCACAGGAGACTCCTAGGAGGGGGCTCAGGACAGCCTGGTAGGAGAAATGTCAGGGATGTACTGCAGGAGATGGTGGAAACCAAGGTAGGTCCCCCAAAATAAACTTCAATGCACAAAAAACCAGACATGAGCAGGGGAAACAGAGCACCCAGGTAAGCACAGACACACACACACATCCTCCACCTGACACCCAGAGCATCCAAAACCTGATTTCTTCCACTACTTTTGAAAACACAATCCCACTCACAGATTACAGCATCTGTTCCTCACCAAGCTCCTCACTCTGTAAATACTGAGAGTATTTATAGGAACACCCCATAAGGCACTAAATGAGGAATTAATTTTCCTGTAAAGGATCTGTAAAAATAAACAGTGAGCCAAATATCTGGGAAAATTCTTTGACATTTTCATTTCTGAATCTAAAACATTTCCAACCTCAGGTAACTGACATTTTTTTTCTTTTTATTTAGTCGATACTTTGCTGTGGTGCTCAAAACAATCCCTCTTGGCAGTCTCAGATCCCAAATTTGTATTTTCTGTCTGTGAAGCTGTGCCCACCTCACACTGACTGCAGCAGGAATGGCCACTCTTGGATTTCACTGAGCATTTTGAACATCTAACAGTTCAATATTTAAGATATTGGAAACACACACACGCTCCCCTAGGAACTGATATACAAAAAGTAAATTTTCCTCCCCATGCCAAACACAAATCCCACCAAACCATCCCTGTGATCCCTGTGGGCATCACCAAAACCAGAAGCACAATGTAAATGTTTGCTGCTTGGACTCAGGTCTCACCTCAATAAAAGACAGCCCACACGGAATTGTGTTTGTATAAAAGATATTTACTTCAATTATCACACCTAGGGTGCTAGTGAATAATAATAATAATACATCGTGTGAGTTTCATACAGTGATATTGCTTCTCCATATCATATAGGGACCGTTGTACAGTGCTGAGAACAAACATTTTATGGCTAAACCAAACAAAGACAGAAACAATGCCTCTGCTGACGAGGGAGCGCTGCCCTGCACTGCCAGCCAGATAAACTCTTACTTTTTATGTTTAAACAAATACCAAGAAATAAAATGTTACAAAAGATGAGTCACAGCAACACAATGTGGGCTTCTCAAAGCTACTTGTACAAAAAAAATGACACTTTTTTTTTTTTGGTCAATTGGGTCTTTGTGAGGATCTTTTTTTTTTTTCTTTTTTTCTTTTTTAAAATCCGTGATTGTGAATATAACAAACAAGCTCTAAAAACATCTAAGACTTAGTGCGTTACAGAAAAAATATAAAATACTGCTAAAAATGTAAGACACCACAATACACTGGGGTAAAAACTGAGCTTATTATTAAAAAAAAAAAAGTTCTCAGGAAAAAGTACACCACTTTCTGTTCGAGTTCATCTTGTGCTGTGTTAGTAGTCGGGGCATTTCCAAGGTCTGCCCATTCTCATGGCAAGTAGTTATTGCACAAATGCAAAGAGTTAATTTTTTAATTAAAAAAAATAAATGAAAAGGGACATGAGGGAAACAATTAAAAAAAAAAAAAAAGAAGAAAAGAAGAAAAAAAAAGAACATCCCCCCTCCCCAGCCTCCATCTGCTTTGGGATCAACGTCCAAATTTGTGTGTGTGACATTCTCACAGCATTTCCAGCAAGGAATGGGAGAAAATGCTTTTCACCACAGAAATGCATAGAGTATTCCAAGAGGAACAACCTTTTGTTTGGCAGAGCTGATCCAACACTTACACTAGGGCTTTCTTTACTCTCATTTTCAGTTTCTTTTTGGACTACACCAGAAGGAAAAAGAACCTGACGTGGGAAATTCGCCGGATGGTTTTTTTTTTAAGTGGGACACCCTCGAAAGGCAAAGTGCAAATTTGCTTCCCAAGCCACAGAAGTGGGTGCTGTGCCCTGCAGCTGGCCCAGCACCTTCCCCTCTGCCCGGGCCAGGGGGGACCTGGCACAGCTGGCACAGCTGGAGCCTGCCCATCCCTCCCTGGCCACGCTCCCGCCCGGGTTTGGGGCTGCTCTGCTGCTCCCCGGGGCCTCCTGGCCAGGGAAAATCCTGTCTGAAAACAGCAGCAAAACTGAGCCACCCCTGCGTGCCACACATAATGCACAAGGTGGATTTCCAGAGCTCACACCAGGAAAAGTTGCTGCTGCACACGGTGAATTATTATTTTTTGCCTTTTTTTTTAATAGTTTTTTTCTTTCCTTGACCAACTTTTGAATGAGAAGGAAATCAGCTGTGAATTCAGAAAGTCAAACATATGCCAACAAAGATGAACATCACAGGAAACCAGTCTCTCATTTTAAATGAACACTTGTGAGTTAATTGCAATGTGCTCTGACCAGGGGCTCTGTGTCTTTAGCAAATTCTCAGTAGAGGCTCTAGGAGGCTCAGGGTATTTTCTCTCTCTGTATATTTTAAGTCTCTTCTCTCACAACTGAGGATTCTTATTCTCAGTCCTAAATTATTTTAAAAACTATTTAAATAATATTATTTATTAGGCATTTAGATAAAATACTTTTTTTTTTTTCTTAAAAAAAAAAAAAGAAAAAGATTGCTCTAGAAAACACAACTGGGGCACAATGATATGGATACTACGAGCCAACACCACCTGCTCCATCTCTAGGATATCCCAAGCTTTCTCCAACACCCATTTAGGGGACAGCAACCTGGTCTAGTGGGAGACATCCCTGCCCATGGCAGGGGGTTGAACAGGATGAGCTTTAAGTTCCCTTCCAACCCAAACCAAGGATATGTAAATACTTCTGTTGTGTTTATATCCAACAAAAACCCAAACCTCGACAAAAAAGAAACCGTTACAAATGAATCTCATAAGTAGGAAATATTGGATTGTTGTCCTAATCACAAACCACCTCTGTGTATTTCACCTGCTGATGCTGCAGAGAGAGCGAGCTCGGGGAGAGAGGGCTGGGGGTGCCTGTTCTGCACAATCCCAAATCCCAGCTGGAATGACTGGACAGTGCCTCAGCACCCAGAGCCAGCAGTGGCAATGGGGACAGCAGGTGTGACTGATGGCACAAAGGAGCTGCCACAGCTGAAGTGCACAGGGGTTTCTGGGACACTCACAGACCTGTGAGTGCACAGGGCAGACTGAGCCCACGAGCATCAACTGCTGGCTGACGGCTCAGTCCTGTCCCAGGAACTGCTGGAATGAACCCACAGGGATTTTCCTCTCCCCCAGGAGTGTGAATTTCCCTGAAGGAGAGCTCACCCCACTGGCTGTGGGACAGGAACCCCCCAGGCACAGACCCAGAGTTTCTATTGCACAAAGACTCCTCGCACAGTGCTGGATGTGCCCAGGCACCTGCCCAGTGGGACACTGGGATGCTCCACCAGTGTTTGCTCCCCACCCCCAAAAAAATGAAAAGCATCTGGGAATGCTGCAAGCCAGATCACTGTGCTTTAGATTATTCTCCATGAAGAGATCAGGAAATAAGGCACATAGCTTTCCAAGTAGAGAAAGTGAAAGATCAATTTCAGGAAGCAAAACTTCAAGACTTAACGGGAAATGTGGCAACATACAGGATTTGGATGACATGCCTATGGAGTGAAAAGAAAATGATTTCAAGCTCGACTAAAATCTTTCTCCCGCAGAAAAGAAGGAATGACCCATGAACTCCATCTCTCTAGAGAAGGTGAATTAGAAATGGAAGCCCTGATCAAGGAAAAGGAAAAGTACAATGCAGATGTGACCTTGCTTATTCCCCACGCTCCTCCTTTCCAAACCAGATGCTCACGTACTCCCTGTATCACCTGTACCAGCATCCAGAGGTAACCAGGTACTTTGGAAACACTTTAAAGCTAGTAATAACTTACCCACATATAAATAACACATCAAAACAGCACAAAGGGTCCAACACAAACTAATAAAAGCCAGGGCAGTCTGATTGAAAGACTGATTGCAAAAATATTTTTCCTAGTTACTTGGAGACAAGATTGTACTTCAGAGCAAGTCAAGTGCCAAGTTTTATTTATTCTCTTGAAAGCACAGACACTCGCCTTTCAAGAGGAGCTGCCTAACAGAAAATTTCTACCTCATTCCTACAAATACTGGGATTTTCAGCTGAGGGAGAGCAAGGCTGAGCTGCTTGCTTTAATTCCATACTTGGCTTGAATTGACTTCATCAGCTGGTTTTGTGATTGTTTTAAATATGTCTTTACTGTCCACTGCACATTGATAAAGGAGAGAGAGCACAACACGTGTACAGATATCTGGGATATGAACTTCCTGCAGGAAGCCAAACCTACAGACAAGGTTTGACTCCTCCTTTCCAATTCCTTGGCTCTTGCACATCTTAGACCCTTGGGATAATTTTTATATATTCTGAGCATGATCTTCCCTGTCCTCATTAGCTAAACCCATGCATCTCCAGCAGCCTGGTCTCTCCAGTGCTAATCCCCTCTTTACAGCAGGGAATGGATGTGACAAGTGGGGAATGGCATCCTCTGCCCATTAAAATACATATTGGTTTTAAACCCTCGCTCACCTACATCCTAAATGATTTCACAAATTTGGCTGCAGCAATTCTGCTGCACCATTAAGACCAAAGACACAAATGCAAAATACACAGAGGGGCTTTTCCATTCTGGAATGATGCACAAAGACACATTTCACATCTCCCAAAAATGCATACTAATTACCCACATGGACAGAAGAGAACACAACTCTTCTTCTTGCTGCCAAGAGAGAAGCTGTGCTGTTGTGACACTACCAGGAATTACACAGGAACTGTGCAAAAATCAGGTGTGGCACCACAACTGCAGGAAATTCCGGCCATGATTCTCCATTTCCAAAGAACTTTGGATGAAGATTGTACCATGTATTACAAATATCTCTGGAATTCAAACAGAAAGCCAAAGACACGACATCACAGGGGTATTCACTTTGCTGCACTGATCCTGCAGTGTTTTGTTATGGTAAAGGATTCAGCTGCTCTCTGCACTCAGCTGGTTCAAAGTCCAAAGGAACTGAACTGATGTGATGAAACCAACAGATTTAATAACAGGAAATCTACAGAACCGTGGCTAAAATCTCCCAACACCACTGTGAGTAAAGCAAGCCTGAAACTACCAGAACTGACCTTTACAGAAGAGCTGGACAAGGACAAAATACAATAATCTTACTGGTTTTTTAAAAGGAGCCTCTTCCTTTTAATGCACTTTAGTGCCAGATGTTTGTGAAAAGCAATGACAATCAAGCCCAGGAATCCCATCAGGGTTTTTTTCCATTCACAAGAGTTGTAGAAACACAGATTTCACAGAGAGCCAAGGATTTTGGGATGGATATGGATGCCCAGGTCTTGGGAAAAGCAGGTCCTGGATTGTACCAGAGGATGCTGGTCAAGGGCTCATTAATAAAGTTCAGTGAATGACTTTCTTCAACTGGAAAATGACCTTATAAGTAATAACTGCTATTAAATATGCCACAGTACCACTTGGCTGGGGGGAAATCATCCCTGAGGACAGAGATGGCACCACTTACACACCTGTTTTTAAGGCTTTCTGAAAACTTAAGTGCACAGGCCTAACGCTAATCTTCTCCAAAAGGATAAATTTCACGTTCAGAGCATAAAACCATTTTATCCTTGCATATTAATAGGGCAGGGTATAGTCCATGACCTGGTCATGTAGGACAAATCCGTCCCTAGGCATGGTTTAAAGAGCTTTTCTTGCTATAAAGTCCATTATTAACTATACTTTATATATAGCATAGTCAATATATCCTATAAAAGAGATGGGGAGGAAAGAAGAAATTGGTGAAATTATATTTCTACATTTTAGAGCTCAAATATATGTGAAGGAGACAGAGACTGCTACACCCCTTTTGAACTACAAAGGTTACATCAGAAAAGAAATTCAGATCTTGTACTTCCCATGCCAGTGATTCTCCTTGCAATTTGAAACCAGACTTTAAACTGCTGGGGGGTGTGGGGGGGGAAGTCTTTCCTTTGTATAGAATTTTTAAATTCTCAGAAAAGTTGATTGTATATGCAACACAAAGAAAATGTGGATGTTCACAGAGCAGAAAGGGGAAAGCAGAACAACACAGGAATCAACCCAGTCCTGCTTTGCCAAAGTTTTATCCATGTGAGTTAAATTTAGGGGTAAGAGGCTACAACCAGCTGGTCACACCAGGGCCAAAACTGCCACACACCCACAGGAAAGCCTTGACTTGGTTTCAGGGATTGTTAAATCCAGTCCCCACCTAAGAACCAACTTTCCTTCTCCTCTTGTTTCTGAGTCTCCAGGAGGAGCTCGGCCACACTCGTGGCTGAAGAGAGAGAACATCCATGGGGTAAAAAGGAAATCAGAGAGAATTTCAGGAACTCCTTTGTAGGGAGAGACACAAATGGAGCAAAAATAGTGCCCTCCATGTGCAGGTTAAAAATGTCAACACTCCACTTTCAGCCAAGCTACTGATCTCTCACAACCCTGCTAAAGGCACAGATTACTGCGGCATTTCAACTGAAATAAAACATTTTGGATCCAAGTGCAAAGTGTCCAAACCCAATTACTTTTTTTCGTGTATTCTCATAATTTCTATATGGTCAAAATGTGATTTTTTTTTTTTTTAATGTTTCTAACCCGCCCTGTTTTTGCCAGCAGCATTCTTATTCATAAAAGCTTTAAGAATACTGGAAATTATTAATTTTAAAATGGAAGATTACAGACTTCTGACGGCAGCTGTGCTTGTAGGGACTGCAACCACTGTTAGTATTTTCCATTATTTCATCACATTAATTAGTCACATTTCCCTCAATCCTGTTTTATGTCAATTTATCAGCTTTGCAGTTTGAATTACCACCAGCATGATGCACTTCTCTGACTTACTATTTCTCCTGTTAAAGAATTGAAAAATAGGGACTTTTAAGTAATTGGATTGGAAAATATTGCATAGAATTCTGTGGTGCTCATGGTCCCCCAGCTCTACACCAATCCTATATCAACAAGTTACATAAAAATAATGCAGAGATCTTTTAGCTAATGAGAAAGGCACATACTTTTTTCTTTTTAACTGTAATATAGATCTTTCCTATTACAGCAAGGAGTTTATTACTAAAGGACTCACTAATTCATGATATGGGCAGAGTGCACTGATATGGGTTCCTTTAAAGGGTGGCTCTATTCATAGGCATTTCACTGATGAATAAATAAAATGGTCAAATTTTATGGCATCAAAAGCAACTGTAATTAAATGCATTTCTGCCAATAAACATCTACAATGCTGTTGTCTGAAATCTGTATCCTGAAAAATGGAAGTGTATTGACAATTCCACTGCATGACCCTTCTGCCAGGGGATAGTCTTTCCTGGCTTTTAGCAAACAAAGCACTGCACTTTTTTTCCTTCCCTAATCATCCAGAGAGAAAAATCAACAATTTAACTGCAATATAAATGTATTTCTATTAAAACAGCTCTGGCCCTTCATGCACAGCATTGGTAAGAGCATGGAACTGGAAACAGAGAGAGAAAATAAAATGCTTTTAAAGAACCTCAGGAAAAACTGAATCTGGCATGATGGATTTCCTGAAAACTGCCTGTGCTTTTATCCATCAGGAAAAGAAATGTCAGCAACGAGGGCTCTGCTGCCCTGTGGGATGAGCCCCATGTCACACCTTTCACACATTCCCTTCCCCTGGAATCAGCACCCAAGGGATGACAGCCACTGTGCTGCTCTTTGGCATTTCTTCTCCTTCAACTTTTAATCCTTTGAATTAAGTAAAAAAAAAAAAAAAAAAAAAGTCATTCCAAAGCACATTTTCCTCCCAAGGGTGAGTTCCAAATTGATCCCAACTATCTCTCACACCCTGCAGTGTAAGTTCAGCCTCTAAACTGGGGGGCCTTGGCCAGAAACACCAGCAGGCAATTCATGTCCAACCCAAGAACATCAGCAGTAGTTCAACTAATCCATCCTACTTTCCACTGGAACAGAAAAGCAGCTGTGACCTTGGCTAAACACCGGGACAAAGCCCGGGAGCATCTCTGAGCTCCAGGTCTGGGGGTGCTCCTCGGCCCCTGCCCTCCAACCAGGGGGTCACCAAGGAACCCAGAGGGACTCAGGGCAGGAGGTCACCCCAACAGCATCTCAGCAGGCTAATCCACATTCAACACAGATCATTAAATATGAAACAGCAAAAGGAGCTAAGCCATTAATAAAGTGCCAAAAATATAGGAAATACTGACAGCATTTTATTTGATTAATTTTATAATAGATCCCAATGATAACGCTTGGCAGGATGGAGTGACTTTTGACTTCTGAATGCTGTCTTTAACCAGCAAAATTACATGACTCAAATGGAATAATGGAGCTTAGAATTAACAGTTAGTGTTATGAAAGAAAGATTTCCTCTAGGGCAAGCTACAGATATGCTTTTTAAAAATCATTACAGCATTAAAAACTGGGCGGACACTAAAGAATCCTAAAGAACCAGTGGAAACCTGAAAATCAACTAAAAAATAAACAGGAAAAAGAAAAAAAAAGAAGACATATTTCAAGGCACTTACGTATTGCTTATTAAGAAGAGAGATTGACCTTAAGTGCTGCATTTGCATGCGACCTGTGAATACAGTTCTGCTGTCGTACAATGCAGCCAGAGCTCTCAGTAAGCATCATGGAATGCAATCAGATAGACACAGGCACAAGAACAGTTTGGGGAATATTAACTTAAAAAACAAAATAAAATCATCAAACAGAAAAAAAACCCTCGCTATGGAGAAAGCTGAGAGTAACCACTTGACTGCATCCAGCACCTGGGTCTCAAATCAGCAGACAAGGACAGTAGGAACAGACTGGCAAGTGTATTGCCTAGAATTAATTAAAAAACCCAACCTGAACCAAACAACAATGAAGAAAAAAAAATAAAAACCATTAAGGAACCTAAGAAAATATCTGCGTCTTCTGGGCAGAAGTTTTGCTCTTGGCTGGAGACGCAGCTCGTCGTGACTTGTACTAAGGTATGTGAACTCCTACCAGGACGTGCTTATCCATGGAGCTGTGCTTTGGAAGTCAGACCAGGACACTGGACAGGTACAGAGAGGTCACCCTTGGCTTTAGCCCGTTCCCAGGCACTGGCCACGCTCCTGCCAGGAGCGCTCCCAGCACGTGCTGCCACACCCTGGTGTCTGTCACTGCCGCTGTCCCTCAGCTCATCACAGAAAGGGGCAGCTGCTCTCTCTCCCTTCCTCAGCTTCAGTTTTGCACCACGAGTCCCCAGTTACCCAAGGAGGAATCCTGAAACAGCTAGCAGTGAAAATTGGAAATAAATCCCTGCCTTTCAGCCTCCTAGAGCCTTCTTTCCTTAGTCATGAGAAGGATGGATTTTAGTGTACTGATTCTTAAATTTGTGAAAACTTGCGCTAAGTGCTGCTGTCGCATGTTAAGAGACTGCAAATGAAATACATAAGTTCTAAAACATCATGCAAGAAATGTGGTTTCACATCTTACAGTCAAAAATCCTACTAATGAATTAATACAAGCACACTGAGGTGTAATATTGGGAACATACCTTTAAAGTCGGAACTCCTCTCCCCCATCCCTCCCTCCCCCAAAATCAGAAAAGTAATATTAATTAAACTTAAGAAGTAATGAATGCACCATTAAAGTGTCATCAAAAAGATGCTGACCTAAGACAAAAGTTCAATGATACACAATACGGTCAAAAAAGTCTTCAATCAATAATATACAGTATGACAACTACATCTTGTAAATTATACCCAATACTGCCGGCAGTCTATCCCTCTAAAGAATATTTGCCCCCTTTCATCCCTTCCTAACAATCAGATAATAAAATACAGCACCTATAAATAAGCAAAAAAAAATTATATATATATATATTTATATATATATATATATTCCGAAATCATCTATTGTTAGTTTTAAAGATATGGCAATAAAGGAGTCTAAATTAGCAAACTTGTAGAAGCCATAACTGATAAAACAGCTTATTGAAAAAAGGTGGCAGTAATGCACTCTATGTGTGCACAAGTACGTAAGAAAATACACAGACGTATAAAATTGCACGCACACACCCACGCACACACATCCTTCCACACACCTCTATGCTCACGCATATACATATAGACAACAGGAGGAGTTAGAGACAAGTTAGAATTGGATTTGTACTTTGATCAGCCCTAACCTGTGCATAAAATAATGGGAAAAGGCTGTATTTCTGCAGGGCAGAACGGGCCGGACTGGGACTCGAGAGCACGAAGGTTTTGGTTTCGAGCTTGGGCTGCTTCCACCCCGGTGAGAGCCCATCTGGTCATTGCCATGTACTCTTTATCCACGCAAAAAAGGAGCTTCCCACAACTAAAACATATTTAAAATCAGTGCTCGTGGTGGGAAGAGAGTCAGTAAATGGCCACCAACAGCAGGAAAAGGGCTGGGTCTGCGGCAGCTCCAGTCCCTTAGTGGTGTGTGACAACAATCGGACACGTGAACTGCATTCCCAAGGATCCAGGTAAGCTGAATGTTCGGGATACGGGCTAGGCCCCCCAAGTAGCAGGCTGAAATGTTACTGGCCAACGTTTTTGGAGCGATCTGTCTTTGCTGAAAGGAAATCCTGTACACTACGAACCAAGTGAAATGATCAAGTACATGCTGCTTCTAAGTTGTCTCCTAAACCTCCCAGATATGAGGTCTGATCAGCGTGCTCTGTGGTTAGAGGTTAAAAAGCAGATTATAAAATACCTAGATTCAGATTTTTTTTTTTGTCCTGATTTGGCCTAAAATGGAGTGTATTAAACAAATTCTGGGCTGCAAAAGACCAGAATCAGTTAAAGCTATGAAACAATGTGCACTACGTGTCAATATTCTATTTCACTTACAAGAAAACACTAAGTCAGCTACCACAAATTAAGATATTTTCCTGATGTGACTTTTTTTTTGTTTTGTTAAAAAATATGTGGAGTAAATGTGTTTTTTTTTTAATTCAAAGTTTCAAACAACAAGATTCTTTTCTTTTCTTGAAAATATGTAGGAATCCAAACTAGTGTGTTTAGAGTCGGTTGACTGTGCAATCTCTTAGTGGCAACTGAACAGCTACAAAAAACTTTCTTTTTTTTTCTTTTTCTTGAAAAATCTCCCCTTTTTTCCTGGTTTAAGAAGATAATAGTGTATTATCGCTCTGTAGCCATTAGATGGCAGATAAAAAGCCCCCTTTTAATATGTGGGTTTGATTTTTTTTTAAGATTTTTTTTTAAGTTTTTTTTTTTTTTCCTGTTTTTCATTTTTTTAAAGCCCCACACCAAAGAGGAGGGCACAAGGCAAAGCTGTATGAGTTATTCCAGAAATTGTGGAAATCACTTAGGGCAATAATAAAAACACTTCAGGGTACAAAAAAGCTTGACTACACATTTCAGTTTTCTTCCTCGAAAACACAAACATTAATTGGGCTTAACGCTCCTTTTTTTTTTTTTTTGATTTCTATATGCACCTTGGCCTATGGCGTTTTTGCCCTGTGGCCCGCAGGGCGGTTAAGTGCGAACACAATAAAACCAGTAGAGGTCCAGTTTGACTTCCCAGCTCTCCCGAGTTGGGCCAGTTTAATCTCAAAACTCCCACTCCACGGCCTCTTCCCGACTCGCGGCCTTCTCCAAGCGGTGGATGATGTTGTTCAAGTTGGCCGCTTTCTTTTTCCTCAGGGAGCTGTCTCGCGTGTTCCTGGAGCTCGCCGCCTCCGAGAAGCCGAACAAGCTCTGCAGAGAGTTGGCTTTCTGCGAGCCTGCGGCCGGCGTCGAGCTCGTACTTGGCACACTGGAGATTTTCTCTGAACTTTCTTTTGACTTGTAGGAGCTCTCCCCCGTAAGGACTGAGGTGGAGGCAGCTGAGGTAGAGGCATCCCCTTCCGTGGCAGAGTTTGGCAGTGTCTCCAGAGCGTCTCCCGGGCGCTGCGGTGCCGGCGGGGAGCTCTGGCGCGGCGCTCTGAGCCGGCCCTCGTCGTCGGTGTCCTCCAGGCTCTCGGGCTCCGCTCTCTCCGAAGGCCTGGCGCCTCGCAGTGCCTCTTCCCCCGCCTCGAAAGCCGGCTCGGCGGGCCCTCCCTGAGACTTGGCGGCCGCATTGCTGAACTCGTCCGCCTCCGGGCCACTCGGCTTCCCGTCGGGAGGGCCCTCCGCGTCCACGCCGTCGCAGCTGTCCCCCTCGGAGCTGTGGGCCGCCCTGCTGCTTCTGGCCGAAGGGGAGTCACTCGACCCGGCCTGGCTCTGGCTCCCGGCTTGGATCTCCTCGATGAACAGCTCCCGGCGGATGCGGGACCTAGGAGAGAGGGGAGAGGGGTGTGAGTTCAGAGGAGGCAACGAGGTTGGAGAGGGGCTGGGAACACAAACCCTGTGAGGAACCACTGAGGGAGCTAGAGGTGTTTAGCCTGGAGAAAAGGAGACTCAGAGGTCACCTTATCACTCTACAGCTCCCTGAAAGGTGGCTGTGCTCAGGTGGGGCTGGGCTCTTTCTCCAGGCAGCACTGACAGAATGAGAGGACACAGTCTCAGGGCTGCATCAAGGGAAATACAGGTTGGATATTAGGAACAAGTTTTTCACAGAAGGAGTGATAAATTCTGGAATGGCTGCCTGGGGAGGTGGGGGAGTCACCATCCCTGGGTGTGTTTAAAAAAAGACTGGATGTGGCACTCAGTGCCATGGTTTAGTTGAGGTGTTGGGGCATGGGTTGGATTCTATGATCTTGAAGGTCTCTTCCAACCCAGTAATTCTGTGAATTCTGTGAGTCTGCCAGGGTGGCAAGGAGACATCCACCTCCACTAAAAATGCCCTTCCCACGCCACTAAAGATGCCTTTTTGTGGAATCATTAAGGCTGGAAAAGACTTCCTAGGCCGAGTCCAATTTCCAACCAAGTACCACCAAACTCTACTCCCAAGTGCTGCATTGACCAGTTGTTTGAATGCTTCCAGGGATGGTGAGTCCACCACTTCCCTGGTGAGAAGTTAGTATTGTTAACAAAAAATATGAATACAGTTTTAGGAGATCCAGAATGAAGTGGATTGTAAACACAAAACAGTTCAGATTTCTACTAGAAATAAGCCAGTCTGCCTAAACAAAAAATAAACCAGGAAAAAGCTGGAAAAGCCCCATGGTGTTCTCCTGGATAACGAGGAGAAATGAAGATGAAACCAAGCCTGTTGTGCTGAAAGCACTGTGAGAAAGCCCAGCCTGTGACAGGCTGCCAGTCTCTGAGCTAGTCTGACTTTTGCCTCATTTTTTATTTAAAAAATCAATTTCAGAACATGAACAGTGACAAGCCAAGTAGTGCCTTTCATAGGAATGACTGCACTCCATGTCTGGGTAGAATTGCCTGGTGTGCAAGGACACCCAAACACACCACCTCTGCCATTTAACTCAGGCCTTCCTCCCTCTTCCTTTTCTGTTTAGGAGTTTCCAAAATCCTCACAAGTACAGAAAGGTTTATGGAATGACCTTAGGGTCTGGGCTAAGCCGTTCTCTGTCCTGCTGCATGCATGGAAGAAGTGATGAACACCATTTAAGTCCTAATTTATAACCAAGAGGGAGCCCAAATAATCCGTGGTCAGGGATGGGACCACAGCCCTGGGGAGAGTTTACCAGAACTTACTCTTTTTCAGAGTGAAGATAAAAAACTCTTGGTTTCAGCCACAGGGAACTGCCAAGGGGCCTGCAAACCACAAGTGACATGCTGTCCCAGCACTGATGGCTGTAAGGATTTTCTATTTTCCCTTAACTGTGCTGTGGAAGACAGCACACAATGGAAAAACATTCAGCTAAATGGAGAACACCACCTGAATACTGCTTTTGAAGCTATTGATCTTATTGACTTACTTGAAATGCAACAGAGTATTTCAGCAGTACTCGCTGACTCCACACTTTTGAAGGATTTAGGGGGTCTGTAATTTTCCCTAGGAGAATATTGCTCACCTAACAGAAGCCCACAGGTGCTAACATTAATTTTCTATTACCATTAACTGCACGCAACCTGCAACATCGATTAGCAGGCTCTATTTATGCCTAAAATCTCCCTGCATGGACATTGATCCAGAACATGGTGCTTCTGTAACATTCCCCAAGTCAGGAGAGGAAGCTGGTAAGAGCTCTGTGCCTGCATGGCATTTAAAATACCTCAGCTCCAGCAGGTACTGAACCTTGCTGAGAATGTGACCACAGCCCTACAAACATCAAACCCACGTCTGTGGAAATCCCTCGAATTCACACCCTATATACTGCTGCTGGAATCTGGTCTGGCTCCTGATTAACATAGTAATTAAATTCTTATGGTAAAGAAGATCTGGTGACAGCAGCTAGAGGATTCCAGAGAGCATTCTTCTTGGGGAAGGTGTTGGCCTTGACATCCACACACCCTGTTGGCTTTCACCAGTGGAACGCAAAACATCAGAGATCTCCTGGGTGTTTGCTGCAGCTCCCTGGACAAGCCTTCACACAACATCAAAACCAACACAATTTGAAGTTCATTGAAAAATACACTCAGAATTTAGGGTCCTAGAGTGCTGGATTACAGTTCTAGAAAGTCTGGTTTCATTCCTGATGCGTCAGTAGTATAATTTCTGTGACATACTGAGTTTATGTGCCAGTTTCCACAGGTGAAGTGGAATAGAAATTCCTCCCTGCTGCTTTTTTCTACCATTCTTAAGACATCAGAGCCTGAAACTGATGTGTCCTGTATGTGCTTCACTAGTGCAAAGCAAGGGATATTTATTGTATATTCTGAGAGCTCTGTGACTGGTATGAATGCAAAGCCATAGACTTGGAGAAGTTTGCAGACATGTCAAAATCCTTTATACCCATTTATATTCTGAAGTGAATTATTTCTTTGCCTGCTGAGGATATTTTTTTCAGTGTTTCTTTTTGCTGGAGGAAATAAATGCTAATGCTGACTTTCCATCTGGTGGATATAAAGGTAGATCCTGCTGTAGCAACCACGTTTGGAAAGTGAGATTTGGGCTGAATCTGAAAGGAAAAACATCACTGCAACAGGATTCCCAAAAGACAGCAAGACAAACTTGTCCAAATCTGTGCCCTCCCTTATCTAAAGCCACTAATAAAAATTAGTATTAAAGCACAAGCAGATGGCCTGAGATGTGGAACTGCTTCTGTATAAAAAACTCTTCAGTTTGGAAAAGAAATGGCTTGGGGAGAGTATGAAAGAGATAAATAAAGTGTGACCTAGAGAAGACTGAAAGAAAGACCACCCATTTCTTATAAGAGCTGCAGAACAGTCAGACCCTGCTCCCCTCACAGAACATGGAACCTGTCCCTTTTCTGCAACACCCTACACAGGATTTAGGAGAAAATCACGCATGACAGCTAAGAAAGTTATTGTCAAGGGGAACAAAAAATAGGTTTGTGTTTTGATTTTTCAGTGCTCAGAGCACACAGGGCTCCAAACAATCTTGAAACAGCTTTTGAAAGCCCTGGAGTCCCAGCAGCACATCTGGGAGTAAGCCCAGATCACTCAAAGCTCAGCCTTGTGCTGCCCCCAGCCCCCAGATTGCAGGGTTTGATTTTGTGTCCAGCTGTCAGCACCTCCTCCCCGGGAAGGTGGGGCTGGAGGCACCGATCCCACGCCCAGGCAGGGATGGATCTCGTGATGACGAGGGAGGTGACACCTGCCACCAGCGCTCTGCCCAAGTGAGAACAGCACATTTTGCTGTCAGGCCGAAGGGAACATATTTTCATAGGCATCCCTCCAACTTGTGTATAATTGCCTGCAAGTGGGAATTGGAAGAGGCCTGCATTTGGAGAACTCTGAGCGGTGAAAAGAGGCTGCATCTGTACTGAATTCAAGGCACTGAAATTCAGTGTAAATATGATTACTTGATTTTTTAAGATTTTGTATTGTTTACTATAAACATTATTTAACTATTGTGCATAATATTCCTGAGATAGTTCATTAAACTCTGCTGCTTCTGCTTCGGCAACTTCCCTGGTAAAAGCTGAGAAGGCTAAAGTGAAAAACTACCCTTTAAATGTTAGCAGTTTTTAAAAACAAACAAGTTTAGCAATCTGGACTAATTAGGAACATTACTGGCTCCGAGTGAAGGAGCAGAATAGTATTAAATCTGGTAGCTTAACTGTACCTGTTCAATATTCATTAGCACAAATTTCTTGGAGAAAAGTCTGCTGCATTAATTAGGACTTCCAATCCCAAGCACAGTTGATAATATGTTTATTCAAATCCTTATAATTCTTATGTGCTATTCCAGCCTTGTCTCTTTTTATCGCTGTCTCTAGGCCAAAACCTGCTTCAGGGGCTCAAATGTGGAGAAGATTCCTCCTCAAATGAGAGAGGAACTGAACACACCAACATTTTATTTCAGTGGGACTCAATGATTTAATCATACCAATGAAATAAATCATAGAATTTTGGAATGGTTTGGGTTGGAAGGGACCTAAAAGCTCACCTTGTTCCACCCTCTGCCATGGGCAGGGACACCTTCCACTAGCTCAGTGTGCTCCAAGCCCTGTTCAACCTGACCTTGGGCACTTCCAGGGACCCAGGGGCAGCCACAGCTGCTCTGGGCATCCTGTGTCAGGGCCTGCCCACCCTCACAGGGAAAAATTTCTTCCCAATATCCCATCTATCCCTGTTCTCTGGCTGTTTAAAGGCATTCCCCCGTGTCTTGGCACTCCAGGCCCTTGTAAGAAGTCCCTCTCTGTGGCCACATCTGGCTTCAGGCTTATTGGTTCTCTGTCCTTCAGGACTCCACGAAGCTTCCCAGAAACACAGCACAAACACTGTGCCTATTTTCAGAGCTCAGTGACTCAAGACCTAAAAGAAAATCCTTTTTTTTCTTCTGATGCAGAAAAATGACACAATGAAAGCAGGGCAATTCTGATGGCATCCAATAAAGGACATTTCCCAGTACCCCCCACCCAGTGACCCAGGGACAACACCCACCACACACCTGACACGTGTCTGTGTGTGGGCACATGTGAGTCACACAGAGCAGCCTGGCCTACTGCAGTGGCTTCATAAATATTCATCAGTGGACATCTCTACATCCACGCCCACCCCAAAAGCCAGACTTTCTGTTTAAAAGCACTACTCACATCAATATGTGAGTACTGCTGCTCCTCAGGGATGACTTAAAATTAGTCTGGAGCATTAGCACTGTGTTAGTGAGAACCTCCCTGCTGTCAAAGCTGCTTGTTTTGCACAGCCACCCGACACAGTCTGCTGAGGCAGAGCAGCACCTGCCAAAGCCAAGCCAAGCCATCCCTCAGGAGCAGGGCTCTGAGAGGTCACACACCTGTAATTGTGGAACCAGTTGATCACGGTGCTGGTTTTCAAGTTGAGCTGCGTGGCGAGTTCCTCAATGGTTTTTGGTGATGGGTATGGCTTTTGCTGGTAGGCTCGTTTGAGAGCTTCTTTCTCCTCTGGTGCCAGCACCACCCGGGGCTTCTTGAGCTGGTGCTGGGGCTGGGGGCTGGCGCCCTGGCTGTAGTCGATGCCAGCGGACGAGGACTCGCAGGACTGGCTGTCGCTGACGGAGCTGTGCCGCCGTTTCATGTAGGCTGAAAGAGAAGCACAGTGGATCAGCCCAGGATGAATACAAACGCAGAATCAATGGATTCTTATCTATCAGGGTCTTTTTAAGTTGGGTATAAACTTGCTGCTGTGAGAAGGAAAGATGGGGAAAGCTGAGGGATAAACATGGAGATGGCAGATGGGGATGCAGGGATGGGCTGCTGGGAGGGGAGGGGAAGGATGAGGTGCCACCTGAGACCAAATGAGGGGAGGATGCAAGAGGCAGAAAGAGAAGAAAAGAGGGTAAGTCAGCTGGAAACCTGCCAGAGTTTTCTGCCTTTACAATGAACGTGGGACACGAATGACAGGGTTCAGTTCACACGACTCATTTCAGATTCACTCCTTCAAGAGGAGTGAACTCCCACGTAAGGCCCTGACTGGGACAGTTGTGCTTCGGTTTGACTGAAAGGGGTTTGGTGCTTAAAACACCTCAGGTGTACACGGAGGTGTCTCTGACATGAAGGAAAACATGACTGTGGAAGTGGAGCTGCAGCATTCCCAGCCTTCCCAAGCCATCTCCAACACACGATGGCGCCTGGAGCCCGGAGATGCCAGGGATGGGCTGAACAACCATCAGGCGTTTGCTGCCTTTCCCTACAGCTCTCTGCTGTGGCAGTGACAGGTTATGAAAGAAAATCAGCCCCCAGAACCCTCCTCCCCTACACAAAGCTCCTTCCAAAACACAGACACTTCTAAGAAAGCTCTCCCTGCACTGATGGGCTCGGTGAGGCTGATGGCAGGAGCCTGTGATCCTGCCACTGACCTTCCTCCCTGACTGGGAGTGAATTATCCTGGCAAATTCCATAAGGAAGGAGTCCCAGCAAAGGCTGTCACTGACTTGATTGATTTACACTGGGCATGGAGAGGTGGGATTTACTGCACCTGGCAGTATCATGCACAAGCATTGCTAATGAAGGGGCTGAAAACAGCAAATACAGATGAATCTTATCAATAAAATATTTAATCGCCTGTTAAATACCTTCTAGATATTTAAGAGTTTACATATTCAAGAGCTAAAATTTGATAACCTCGGGTATTAAGTTCCAGATTACACCAGCCTGACATCAATTCAGGAGGCATTAAATCTCCAGGAGCCAGGAGCTCTGGTTGAAGCCAGGGACACTGTGGGGCCAGTCACACTGGTCAGCAAACAAATTCTTCAAAAATTCAATTTTTCTCTCCCCACAGCTCTGCCTTCAGGCTGAGGCTGCACATTGAATAAGAAATCAGTGCAATCAAATAAACTGCAGTGTTCAAACCCCAGCCAATGCCTCCTGGCAGGGCTCCCTCCAGGACTGGCTGGGTTTTCTGGCCCCAGTGGGTTCCTGCACCCTGCCCTCTCCATGGTGCCTCCAGTGGGACCTTTGGCACTGTGGCTTTGCTATCATGGAAGTGAATTCTGAACACACTCTGTAACCTTTGGGGGTATCTGCATGGCCCACATTTTGTTTTTTCTGAATATGACAGATTACCTGAGGATTGCCTACTGTGTAAGATCACTGATATGGAACACAACGTGAGTTGCTCGTGATCCATCACTCTGACGTGATACAGTCCTGCACACGTTTGAAATAACCATAAAAAACAAAGTGGTTTTTTAAAAAATAAATCTCCTTTAAAAATCCACCTATTTAAGTTGTTCCAACCAGATGTAAAATTGCAAAAAATCTGCATTATTTCAAGGCGACCCATTGGCCTTATTTTTGCAGTCTTCAAGGAACTGTTACAATCTTCAACCATGGAATTAATCATTCCAGCATGATAATCTCATATTTCTATAAGGTGTTTAATTTCAAAATTCCTTCCTGGGTGTTATTTCCTACTTGCATTGGCCTGCAAACTACAGCCAAGGCTCCCTTGTTTCCTTGCACAGCAGAACCAAGAGGCTGGAGGACAACATCCATCACCTCAGCAATGGGCAGCAGCTTCAAGGAGGCCACGAGACAAAACAGAACCTGGCATGGGAGATGTGACAGGGGCTCAGACCACCTCTAACTGGAGTTTCTAGAATTTGGTCAGGTGACTGAGTCAGCACGAGACACCAGAGATCAGGATGGGCTGGATCTCCCCTTGTCTGCTCTCCAAAGGATGGGATTTCTGGCAGGGCAGAGCTCCTGTCTTAAACAGCAAAAAAAAATCCAGAGCTGTGAGCGCTTTGGAAAAATGTCATTCCTTCCTCTGCTCCTGTAACCTCACACTGGGATCACAAAAGGTGCACTGGCTGAGCTGGGTTGTTCTCATGAGAATGGAACAAACTACATAAAAGCACATATTTAATTAAAATACAAATAAAGAGGAGGATGTCCCACTGTCCTGCCAGAGCAATTGTTTTCTGGAGGAAAATATACTATCAGGACAAATTTCCACTGGGCCAAAGGCAGAACTGGGACTCAGACTTCAAGCTTTAATGCTGGTCTCTGGAAACTTAGATGACATTTTTAAAAGCTTTTCCATTTTTATTTTTATTTTTAAACATGTGTGCTGCGTGCAGACAACGTAAGGAGATCATTCAGCACATTTGCAGTGACAGCAAGGCTCAAACTGGAATCCAAGTTGCAAACACACTTTATTTTTGGAGAAGTTTGATTTTTGTCTGTGACCAGTCTCCATTTCTCAGGAGACATATGAAAAAAAAAGGAAACCCAGCTGTAATTTAGGCAAAGGTCTGGATGTGGGTCTGAGGCTGACTGAGTTACACCTTTCCCCCCAGCATCCATGTGTGCCCAGCTATGGATGCCACAGATACCATTGCACAGCTGCCCACTGAGACAAAACAGAGCCCCTTTTAATATAATTTTTACCTTATGTGGTATTGAACAAGATTATTAAAAAGTGAAATAATGGGGAAATAAAGTGAATTCAATTTTCCTCTGACAGCAGTGCTATTCTGTGAGGAGTGTGATGCTCCAGCAGCCCAACACCCTGGAGGTTATGAGAGGAATAAACTCCTCCAAGGCAGGAAAGGTGTGCAAATGTCTCAGCCTGGTGAGCATGAAGCCCCAGCTCCCTCCAAAGAGGTTGGTAAGTGTACCTTGCAAATTTTCAGAACTTCTTAAAAGGAACATTTATAGCACAAACTTCAGACTGGCGGAACAGGAAAAAAAAAAGAGATATGCAGCTCACCTTTATCATAATTATTAATTTATTCCCTTAATAAAATGTGGCAGAGAAATAATTGATAATAATGTTTCACTGGAAGCAGACCCAGTCGCATTGTTCTTTAACTGACATTAGCTGAAGGGAAAGTTAAATTCTTAATGTGGCTCTGGAGCAATTTAAAAGGTTAAATCACAGGATCCTTACCTGCATGAAAGGATTTTGCAGAAAATACAGGGTTGAATTCACTTTAGACTGCTCTGAGGACAGCACTTGCACAGTTCAGGAGCTCAGAGCAGAGTCTCAATGATTTATGGCCTTATCTCTATTCAGATGCCATCTACAGACCATATGTATTGCTCACTATTTGATAAGAATCCAGTTTAGAAAATCGTTCTGAAAGGATATTGTCAGTACTACTTTTAAATTATTTTTATTTTATTTTGCTGCATTATGGGCAATATTCTCTGTGAGGCTATAAAAATCCAGCTAGTTGACAATTTTATTCCTGCCATGTTTCTAATACAGCAAAACTCCTCATGATTCCCTTTGGTTTACAGTTGTAAGTGGGAAACCCAAGTGGATTCTACTCCCCATGGAAGACCATACATGTGCTAAGATACTGCACTGCTTTATTTTATACTGGTTACTGTGACAAGGGCTTGAATTTCTTCTTAAAAGCCTGCAAGAATATAATTTTCCCAGAAGCTCCCTCACTGCAATTTTAAATATAATCACCAAGTTCTTGATCAAATGTGTAAATGCTTTCAGAACATCAGTCAACAGCAGAGCTTTCAGTGTACACGATTAATGATGTCTGTGCTAATATCATTAAGGGGTAGCTCCAGAGATGTATATATCATTAATTAGTTAACTGCTGATAATGGCAGCCCACGAGTCTCTCTTGTAAAATTACATGAACATACTAAAAACAGGGCTCTGAATAACCACTGGGTTTTAATGATTAATTTAAAATGGAGAGAGTTGGATACATTTGCAGGATGTACTTCCTACTAAGATACCCAGTAACAACTCAGAGCACTCACAGGTCCATCCCCATGACCCTGTTTTATGTCAGCATAACACAAATTTTATTTTATTAACACAATCACCTTACCCCTCCCTATAAAGGCTACAAATGTCATTATTCTGCAATAGCCTTTTATAAAGGCTGCATTTTTCTCTCCTCCCAGCAACCATCAGTGCAGGACTGGCAAGGAGCTTTCCCAGGAACCAATGCACAGTTCTTCCAGCCCAACATCTGTGACCAGCTGCAGCATTATTAACTAATAACCCAAAGCCAGCTCCCAAACCCACATTTCTCATTTGCTAAGGCAAGTTATCAGTGATACACCAGGGCCTCAGTAATTACTCTACAGGAGAAAACAGCAATGATTCCCCAGCAGCTGGTGAATATTTAGGGTCTGGGGCTGGCTTTTTGTTGTGTATTTTTCTTTTTATTTTGAGATGTATCTGCTTGAGCAAGCATCAAATAAAAGATCCAAAAAAAGCTGTGGTGAAGTCCTTTTGCATAAGCCTCATAACAGTGGATCAGTGCTGCCTCTCCACTATTTCTGGAGGGTTATAAAAGCCAGGCTGAAGAGTGCAAGGCGTGAGTCAGCACTTTGCTCCCCATTACCTTTTTTCTCCATGCGCTTCATATCCATCAGCTTCTCCACGTTGTTGGGATCGTTGAGCCACAGCTGCATGCGGACAAAGGGCTCCCTTCCCTTCAGACTCAGCTTGTGCCAGGGCTTGGGGCGAGCCAGCAGGTCTGAGACAGAGCCTTGGGTCAGCCCCAGGATTGTCTCCCCAAACAAACGCTGACCTAATGGGAAATTGAGAAGAGCGTGAATTCCGAGACACGGCAAAGAACACGAGATCATTCCTCAATTATTCTTACTTCAGAACTGCTTCAAAACCCAGAAGAAACATTTAGGAGAATAAATGTTCTGCCCCCCACTAGAAGGGTAAATATTGAGCTTTAGTTTAATCCTCAGGATCTGCCTGGGATAAAGGGAGGAGCTCGACACGTTTGGGGAGCGGGACCTTACAGTGAAACAGTGTGCAAAAAATAAAACTAGGAGAGGAAAAATAAACTGAACTTCTAGCTAAGCAGGCAACTAGTGAGAGCAGTGAGGCTATTTAGCTCTTATGCAGGAGGGCAGTGCCACAGCTTTGTGCCCCAACAGGGCAATCCAAACATTTCCAGCAATCAGTGAACCAAGACAATGCAACCTGCCCCTTCAGCAATGGCCATATAAATGTCCTCACAGAAACATGTATGGAATTCCTGTGCTGTGCTATCTGTGGGGATCTAACTGTGCCTTACTCACTAGAGAAAATCAGAATTTGCAATACAATTTTTGTTTTACAATCTCTACAGTATTTCTAGTTAAGAATAGTTAATTTTAGTTCTCATAAAAAATGCTGTCATCTGGCAGGCTGAAATCTGCCAATGCTTTACAGTGTACATTGTTCATATGTGCATTGCTGATAATGATTTTATATGGGAAAAGTCTAACTTATCAAGGACTGGGGAGAATGCCTGTGCACCTCAAACCCAGCCACAGAGCTGATTTTCCAACCCCTTTCACTTCAGTGTTCTTCCTCAGCTGCACTGCCTTGATACCAACTTCTGCTCCAGGAGAGCCTGGAGTCATCTGAGTCATCAGGATTTAAAAGACAAGTGCTGCTGCCATGGGATTTCAAAGTAACCCAAAGATCTTTCCATAACCCCCAAATTTGGGGCTAAGAGTCTTGTGTCTGATCTGCAGCTTTTGAGTGCCCTCACTAACACACAACAGAACATTCTCCCTTCACCAGCACCTGTAGCCAGTGGTAACCAACATATCCCTAAGGGACAATGGGGATGAGTGGGGGTTCTGACCCCACAGCTCTGCAGGACAAGCCCACACCTGCAAAAGCACCACCAGCTCTTAGGGGCCCTTCACAGCCTTCCCTGATCCTGACACAGACAGCTCATGGCAAATATCTGCTCTATAGACCCATCCCCTGCACTTAACTCCAAGATTCCCCTCCTCTTTCTCTTTAAAAACATCCCAAGACTTTTGCCCTGGTGTTTTTTTTTTTTTGCCTGTATGGGGAGAGGAGGGAATATGGGACCAGTCAGAAGCTGCAGAACATCCCACTCAGGTGTGTGGGGCAGGTGAGTCTACAAAGCTTTCAGAGGAAGCAGCTGGGATAATGAGAGGCAGAGAGGGGAAAGGAGAACAGGATTAACATGACACTGCTAATAAGCTCTAAAACTAGCCCTGAAAACAGCTCCTACAGACTGAACAGAAACCTACATTCAGAATTCACTCAGGTTCCTGAGTAATAAGTGATTTTCCACTACCCTCAGTATCAGGAAAATCAGACAAAAGAGGTAATTCAGGGGAAATTTTATCAATTTTATCTTTATGTTTTTATCACGTGTCTTGCTGGGGTAACCTGCTCCCTGTTTGTATTTAAAAACATCAGCAAGGCCTCATCCATTTCCCTGTAAACCTGCCAGCTACTAACAAGATAACACAGCCACTTTAAAAACCTGCTATTGTGTTGCCACATGAACAGGAATATGGGCACAGATTTGCAAAAGGGTTGGGAATGAGCAGTGCTGGCAGTGCTGCTGAAGGAAATGAACCTCTAAACTACAGCCTAAAAATTAAAAATGCAAACGTGGAAGGAGGTAACATCATGTTCTCTAGGTGTTAAGAACAAAGCTAAAGATGTTTGTGTTGCTTATTTCATGTCAGGATATGGCAGGGCAGGATAAAACACCTGAAAGACTCCCAAGCTAAGGGGGAAGGTGTCAGAAATCATCCTTGGGAGGGAGCAGGTGTATCACGCTCCATCTTCATCAGAGCACTAGGAATAACAGCAATATTTTTAAGCACAGGTTTCCTAAAACTCCTCCCCCCGCTTCATGCCTGTTCCCACTGATGTGGATCCTAATGGATATTTCAGGGAAAGTCTTGACCCTTCCTACAAAATGCCCAATATCCCCTATCCTCAAACAGCTGAGTGCATCTGCTTCCCTCTGTGAGCTCTGTGCAGCCCAGCAGGGAACCCCTGAGGATACTCTGACTTTTGGGGCTCAGAACATCAGCAGCATCTCAGTGGGAACACTGCCAGCACGGTGTGCTGAAGGCACAGAAACTTCAGAGAATGGTTTGGGTTGGAAGGGACCTTAAAGATCACCCAGTTCCAGCTCCTAGTGAAAGGAACACCTTCCACTGCCCCAGGCTGCTCCAAGCCCTGTCCAGCCTGGCTTTGGACATTTCAGGGATGGGGCAGCTTCTCTGGGCATCCTGTGCTGGGACCTCCCCACCATGAGAGGGAAAAATTCCTTCCTAACATCCCACCTGAACCTACTCTGCTTCACTTTGACGCCATTCCCACAACTGGTGAGGGGAGGAGAGACCCACCCAGCTCAGTCTGAATTGTTTTGTACAACTGTGGTCTCTGGCTGGTGACACTGGGACACCTCAGCCACCACCAGTTGCCTGTGACAGGTTCACAAGGCCCAGTGGCCTAAAGCAGAGAAACCTGTGCACCAGAAAACCTGGTGCACTAGCACACTGAGGGCACAAAAGGAGACATTGAAACTGGTTCCACACCTAATGCAGAGTTTGGGGCACATTTCCTGGCTCTTCTGCTGCTTTTTAGGCTTGTCAGCCACACTGTAGGAAAACAAAAATCATGGGAAATAAAAAAGACTAAGTAAAAATGGCATCAAAGCAAATGCAAACAAAAATACTCTTTTTTTTTTTTTTTTTTCCCAAACCTCTCTGCAACACCAGAGCAGGTATAGCACTCAACAGCATTTTGCCCAAAAACCAGGGACTTGGATCTGCAAACCCTTACCATGATTTGGGGTTTTATCTCTACCTTATCTCCACTGAACAAGCAACCACCATCTGCCCCAGCCAAATGCACGGGCAAGGAACTCTGCTGGGCTCAGTGGAACACAATCTCACTCAGGGTCTGTCAGTGATCAGGGCCATTTCCTTTTTTCCCCCAAATGATGTTAAATGAGAAATTGGGGCCTCCTCCATCCCAGTATTTTTTCCCCTTAAAAAATGCTTTAAGGAAATAACATATTATTCTGTGTCTAGATGAAAAAAGGCTTCCTCACATACTAAAATAGAGGAGTTTTACTTTCACAGTCATCATGTTCAGATGATATGGATAAAATTCTTCTCACATAAGTAACATCATCAGTCTAAATCTAAACTTTTGGTCCTATTTGTAGTGAAGGAAGAGAAACTGGTACTTCTGGGGAGCACCAGCTATTCCCCTGAACACCTGATGCAGGTGGGATGAATCCCTTGCTGAGACCCAGAAGCAGAAGCAGGAAACACTGGGACAGCCTTACTGCCCTCCTGCCAGAGCCCTCAAAGGACCCCACAAACATTTCCCAAAGCCTTGTGGGGGAAGCAAGGGTTAAAGACATGAAGAACCAGTGATTTAGAGCCACAGTGACAGAATTCATGTGGACTTCCCATACTCACATCAGGCTGTTCCCTGTGACTATTCCAAACAGTCAGGACACTGAAGGTAACAGCCAAAAAACCCTTCTGCAGGCAAAAGCAGCCTCAGCTTTGCACATCTCTAAGCAGAAGAACTGAGTGGCCCTGCACACTTATCTCAGGCTCATCTAAACCTCAGCTGAGTTTGGATTTTCCCTCCCAGCTCTGCAGGGACACTGTGCTCCTGCCTGTTCTGCACTTCCCCTCCAACCATGCTGGCCTCCTCTTCTTCACCCAAAATAGGCCTGGAATTTGCAAGTGTGGGGGAAACAGCCTTTCCCAAGGGGAGATCTCCCTGGCTCTGGGGGTCTGGGGGTCCTGACAGCTTGCTGGACTCTGTTTTGGGAGGTGGGAGCAGTACCTGGCTGCTGAGCCAGGAGCAGAGCTTAGGAAGAACACGGGTGTGATGGGATTTGAAGTAGAGTGTGACAATCTGAAAGGAATTTTCTACCAGTTTAAAAAGATTAGGTATCTTTTTAGCAAATTAAAGCTAAGGCCAGGGTCAAACCCAGGCATTCTCACAGACATCTACTGTAGCTAACAATAAAACCAGGAACACTTACACATGATTTTGGCCAAGAAATGAGAATAAAGAGATTTACCAAGATTGTTGTCCGTGAGCACTTCCTTGACCCTCTTGGTGATGCCATAGGTGTCCAGCTCAGGGGACATGGCCACCAGTTCTTGGATGCTGAGTGCAGAGTGGCCTGAGAGTGGCAGAGGGGTTGTGGATTGGGATTCAGATGCAGGTGGCTCGCTGGATTCCTGGGATTTGCCATCCTTACTCGTCTCTATGGCAGGGCAGGGCTGCTGTACCAACTCAGTCAGGCTTTTCACTGATTCACTGGAACTCATGGGAGATTCAGGAGCAGGACTGCAACTGGCAGAAGTCTTTGGAGTACTTTCTGTAATTAAAAAAAGAGAAAAAAGTGCCCACTTTAGCATAATTGTAATGTTTTGATTGCAGGACATTTAACTTTCCTCCTCATTTATATTCTACCTACTTAAAGAAATGCCTAAGTATGCAAAATTCTACTTGCTATGACTTGGGTACTAAAAAGCCTCTTTTTAAAAACAAGAATTATTTTCTAATTTTATCTTGAGTCGTCTCTGATTTCTTATAAAGACAAGATGTACAAATACAAATAAAAATCAGGAAAAACTGAAGTGCAATAGTCTGTAAGTTTGCACGCAATTTCCTTGGTCAGGAAATCTCAGTTTTGCTTGTCACAACATTTTTATATAAGGATGGTTTTAAAGCTACCATTATAGACTGGTTTAAACTTCCTTCTGTGACTTGTAAGAAACTCACTCAGCCACTATTTTGTTCTGTCAATGAGGGATTTTCTACAACTGATACAACTCTCTATCTTGAGAGTGTTATTGATTTCATTTTGTTTCTTATCACACACATCACATTTCTGCAATTCTCTTTGTCCAGAAATAACAAGATTAAAATACAGTTTGTAATTATGTTGTATTAATTAAAGTGTTTGAGAATCCAACATAAAGATAGAGAGTGGATCAGGAGACACCCAAATCTGTTATTGTGACACTTGGTTTAAAAGAAAGCTTTCCCAATCTGTTAATTTGCCAACAACAATAGGTTCTGTACAAAATGTTGTTTTCCCCCAATAAATTTATCTCTCACAGAACGTACTGACTGAGCTTGTTCAGAGATTCCAGACATCTGAGGGTACAGGCTGAACCTTTTTTAAGGCAACAACACACAGGCAGCGTGCTTTACAAGAATCATTCAGGAGATAAGGAGCACGGGTGTTTTCTCCATCCACTGCTTTTCCCATTTCTGGGGGGCTGCTTCCTCCTCCTTGCTGCCTCCCACCCACTACTTGCCAGGGTTTATGGCATGGATTCCATCCTCACACATCTCTGGGTTTGGCTCCAGCTGCCTGGAGGAGGCTAACAGAGCTCCCAGCTGCACAAGGAGGAGCCCAGAGCCCAGAGTTTTCTGAGCCCTGTGGTGCCACCACAGAGGATTCTGAGGTCCCATCAAGCAGTGGCTGCCAGCAAACCTCACTGGTTTTTGAGTTTGTTATCCAGAATATTCTCAGATCATTCCAGAGCATGCAGCCTGTGCGGCATGGAAACATATCCCAAATGCTGAAGGAAAATATTGCCACAGGAAAAGTCAGGCCCAAACTTGGAGCAGAGTGCAGAGGAGAATGGTGTTTGCTGTTCAGGGTCCTGGGAGCTTTCCCATGCTGCATTCAAGAGCTTCCCTGACACACTCACTTGAAGTTGCACTCTCAAACCTAAAAATCTGACTTTCTCCTTAGTGCTTTATGTGAGATGCAAAAGAGGCAGACAGAAAGTGAGGTGCATGTAAATCTTTAAGGTAAAGGGGATCCTACAAATCCTATTTCTTCTCTCTGCTCACCCTGGGTCATCATACAAATGAACAGAAACCCTGGGAAATGTTATTTCTGTATCAGGAGCAGCAGAGGAATTGTACTGTAAATTTGCCCTGATTCACCCATGCGAGGGACCAATTTGGCAGATCATCCATCTTGTTCACTGTACACTGACAGGGATGGCATGAATTCCCCACATGATAAACAGATTTCTTCTCAGGTCTGTGTCCTTTAACCCACAGCAAGGTCAAAATCATGGCTGCCTAGCTAATAAACTGCACAGCACTCGTTCAACTTCCCTCTAATTTTGTCCCTTGTGCCAGCTTATACAAATCTTACTGAATAACTAGAGCAGCTGCAAATTTCCTATACAATTCCTCATCCAGCACGGTGAGGCACATGCACACACAGGGGGGAAAAAAGGACAAAAATAACAAAAAAAACCCCCAAAACCAAACCAAACCCAACCATACAGGACTAAACAAAAGCATTTCCTAATGCCTCCTTCTCTCCCTCTCCTTTCCCTGCCCAGCCTAATTATGAACACAACAAAGGTAATCTGTGTTATCATCTATCACTGAGATGCTCTCTGTTGCTCACATATTAGCTTATTTATTTTTTATATCACTTACCAAGAGCTTACTTGAATTTCATTTTTAAGACCAATCTGCTGCTCATTTACTCCAAAAGGTGGGATTATCTGAATCTAATTTTGGAAGGCAGTACAGATGACAAACTGCTTTTTTTCCCCACCAAAAGGCAAGTATACAGTGATTTCAGGCGAGGCATTATGCACATGTACTACAAATAACTCCAAATATGTTCCCTATTCATTTTTAGCATTTTTCCCTTCTGGAAAAACATTTTCAAGATCACATAAATATTTGAGGAAAAGATCCATTATTTGGGACAGAAAATTCAATAATCAAATAATGCAAACATTTCCCGTTAATCTACTTAAAAAATTAAATAGACATTTAGAGTACAAGTGACTGCTGACAGAACAAAGGGGAAAATTGACTGTATTCACTATTCCAGATTTAACTGTCAATCCACAGCCATTTCGCATGGTTTATGAAATAATTTGTCTGTATTCATTTCTCTCAAGTTCCTCACAAGACAAAGACACAAATTCAGGATATCGGAAAAATATACATTAAGATTTCCAAAGCAGCAATTGAACATTTCCAATGAAAATAATACATTGAAAGCTTATTTCTTTAAAACTTGCTCTGCTTTTTTAACCCCAGACTGCTCTGAAGAATAACACTAACTTAAAAGCAATCCAGTTTCTTAAAAGTAATATTTACTGGATGTTTTCACATTTGTGTTTAAGGAGGAAAGGATCGTTTTGTCCATATAAATATAAAACTGTATTACAGAACAACTGCAAACTCCATGGCCACCATTTATTGATGAAATTATTTCAATAATTTCCAGGTAAACTTTGCTATACCAGAGGGGTTTGTTTTCCAACAGCCTGCATCCAATATAAGATGTGAAGTAAAAGCTCCAAAGCTTCAAAAATGAGGTGCCGGAAGAGCTGGATTCAGCAAATCAGCTGAAAACACTCCCCCAACACAGTCTCAGCCCGACACCTCCCTCTGCTCTGTTCTGCCATGGCCATGTGGCAGAGTCCCTGCAGAGTGTAAGGAATCCCAGGCTGTGCAGGCTCCTCTCCCCAGCATCACCAGCTCTGCAGGAACCCAGCAGCCAGGGACATTTGGAACTGCAGGGCACTGCTCAAGGGGGACCATTTCTGTGATGTCCAGGAACTCTTCCCAAGTCCACAGGATGCATCCAACAGGTGAAGCACAGCTCAGATCCACAGCACTCTTCAGCTGGAGGCTCCTTCTGAAGCTCAGGACATCTCAGATGCAAAGACCTGCAGGTGCCACCTGCTCCAAGCTCCCCAGAAGATCTGAGACATCTACAGGACGTGACACCAGTGCTGCTGTATCCCCCCCAAGGAGGCATTCAGTGACAGAGCAGTGTTGAGACACAGATAAGGTTTCACCAGTCCCAGAGGCACCACGTCTGCCAGCACAGACAGATTCCTCCACTGCAACTTCTCCTATGCATTTTGAGAGCTGCAGGTTTGCTGCTTTTGCTCAGACCCTGCCTCACCTCTGACAGCAAACTGACTTTGTATCCAAATCCAAAGTTCAGAGATTTGAACAAGAACATCTGGATCTGTGAGCACAAAGCACAAGCCCACTCTCAGTCTCTCCTCCCAGCAGACCTGTCCATCCATAGAGACACCCTGTACTCCTGGGAGAGTAACCTGTCCAATCTTTGCTACTAACACAGGCTTAGCTAATAAACTGCAAAAGGACTCATGGGGAACGAGGTATGGAACACAGCGAAGTTGAGGAAGACCATGCAAAACACAGAAGGTATTCAGGGGCCTCTAAATGGATTATGAAAAATATTATATTCTAAAGACAGCAGGCAGACAACAGCTGCCTTAAGTTTCAGAGGGAAGTGGATTGAAAAAATGGATCCACTATAATTTTCAGAGACAAATCTCTGTAGTTTATCTGATCCACTATTTAAATTTCAATACACAGTCCTCTATCTGCAGTAATAATAACGTAAATTCCATTTAGTGTTCATTTGAGCAGTCAGGATAAAGTCATTTCTTATTATCTCCCCACTGTGTAAAAAACAGCTTGAAGGTAGGAAGTCAGCAAGCATTTTCACCAAAAAGTAATTATTGTAAGTGACATTTTTACTGCTGGCATGCCATAAGGCGAACTGCGCATTTGGAAGGACAAGTTGCTAAAACAAAATGACAGGGTACTCTGTGACATTCCAACAAGAACCCAAACATGATTTCACTGCTGCTTGCTTTGATGCACCACTTTTCCCACTGTCCAAAGCTCGGGCTGCAGGTCTGTGCCAGCCCAGTCCAAGTTGCCTCCTGAGGAGCTGGGGGAACGGGCACATCCCCCAGGAGCTGGGGGCATCCCGGGCTCTGCTCGCTCCCAAATCAGCACATCAGTGGGCAAGATGAAAGCAGACAAATGTGGACAGGAGATTTCTCAGCAACCTCTTAAAAGAGCATTTGCTACTTCAGGGCTGCATTTACCTCCTTGTGCAGATGAGTTAATGGACAACAACAGGCCTGGCAGGTTGCCTGAGATCAAAGTGTCTCACACTGGGACTGGATTAGTTTCTGTTTCCCGATGATGAGGCTGCCCATTTTATCCCAATTTATAGACCAAAACCTGGTGGATGCTGCCCTGAGAATCAGGGCCTGATCACACACAGATGAGCAACATCCCCAGGACAACCCTGGTACGCAGCTTCCCAGGGTGTGAGAATTTCAGGGAGAGATTTCTTTCCTCCAGCCTTCTATTTGATTTTACCTTTAGCTATGTCTGCCTTTGCAGGGTCTCATCAGAGAATCACAGAATGATTTGGGTTGGGAGGGACCTTAAATCTCATCTGGCTCCACCCCTGCCATGGGCAGGGACACCTCCCACTATCCCAGGTTGCTCCAAGCCCCATCCAACCTGGCCTTGGACACCTCCAGGGATGAGAAGAAATTAGCATTCTAAAGTTAATCTTTTAAAGCACCATAACAGCAACTCTCCTCACTAACACTGGGTGCAGCACAAGCCTGAACTACGTAATAAAGCTGAGCAGCACTTGTGGGAGAGCAGTGCAACACATCCCTCTTCTGACTAATTAAAGAAAATATGTGTGAAAGTGCCTTCTCCCAGGTAGTGCTTTTGGTGGATTTACTCTGAGTGAGTGAACCTTGCCTAGTCACAATTTACAAACTGATGTGGCTCATGAAAATATGATCCTCCCTACAGTTATAAACTCCCCCAGTTCTGTGTAGGGAGATGCAGTTTGCATCTCTAATGATGTCAAATACGTAGGTTGGTGCAGTTAGAGTTGTGAGCACTAGCTGGAGTTGCCACCACTCTGACTGTGGAGAATTTGTTTGTTTGTTTGCTTCATAAATGTTGTAACTTTGGGGAAAATGTTATTTTGGGTCTTGGCTCAGAGGGAAATTTTATGTGGATGGGGGGGAGGGATCAAAGGAAAAACCCCTTTAGGAAAGTGTGCAGATGTATGTGTGTCTGCACGGAAAGGGGAGGAACCAGCTTTGGTTAACTCTGCAATTACTGGAGCAATACAAAAATAAAGGTTCCCACTCTGCATATATGTCAGGAGGACATAAAACTGAATAATCAAGGTATATGTTAGAATTACCTGAAAAAACCTGCTTTTGAGTCTTGCTGAAGGATTGCTGCAATTTAAGTTGTATTTTCAATCATTGTTTTAGCTTTGCTCCTCTATTAAAAAAATGTGTTTTCAGCTCTGGAAAGTAGAAGGAGCTGGAGAAACCAGATGAAGTTGAGAAAAGAGCACGTAAGATGGGAGTTGGTGATTTAGGAGAGAGGAGAGATTTACAGCTGGATGTTTAGAAGTACTTGGAGAAGTTGGGCAACCAATTCTCCCTTCAACAAACCTGCAGCCACAAAAGCCTCTGAGTTTTAGAAATCCCACTGTTGTGCCCAAAGCTACACCAAGACCTATTTTAAGGCTACATAAAGTGAAACCATCAGACTTCCACTGAGTTAGGAGGAGTGGGGAGCACAGATTGCTCTGAAGGATGTCTGGAATCCTGTGCAGGAAGATACAATGGAGTCAGTCAGTTCCAGTGAAATCTGTCCTGAGATCTGACTTTGGAGCAGACACACCAAACCCTGACACAACAACACTCCAGGAGAAAACCCTCAGAGGAGAAGAATTAAGGGACATTTTTGCAATAGCCTGGGGGGAAGATGAGGCCTCTGTAACCCTAAGCACTACTTTACAATAAAACACAAAATAAACCAGGGAAACATAAGAATTTTTAAGCTAGATTTAGACACACAGTTGAAAACATCAGAGCAATGCCCAGGTCAGGCCAACAGCCTCAAATTATCCTATGATTCTATGATTCCTGAGCCAAAAGTGGGATCTTGGCATTGAAAAGTGAATTATGATTTTTTGGTTTTAGAGATGACTCTTAACCAATAAAAAAACCCTTTCTAAAAATACATTATATTTTAGATTAGGTGATTAATAGCAGAATCATGGCTGCTTTAAAAGACATTGCTCTACTCTGCCAACCTTTACTTAATATTCAGATTTTTCTGTGTTTCTGTAACTTAGCTAGAAATCAATATTTAGAAATAACTGCTAGAAAATATTTTCAATAACCTTATTATTAAGCCAGCTTGTGTGCAGACGCTTTATTAAGGATTTTCTGAATGCTAAAACAAATATGTCATGGAAGCAATCAATCAAGATGCCACAACCCCACAGTGTTATATTTTTAGTATAATCAAGACAAACGTGTGCACAATACCTTTTGAAAAACAGAGTGAGAGCCTCCACGAGGAGGTTCTGCTGCAGTTTATGGTGCCTTTGTTGACTTGCTGACCTTGTGATTTGACGTGTTAAACTAACTTGCTTGAATGTGGCACCAGTTTTATGACTGTTTGTTGTCCTCCTGCGTCAGGAGCCTGAGTGTGAAGGTATTTCCACCCCCTCCTCTGAGATTTGAACCTCGTGGCTGCTCTGGAGCAGAGGCTGCAGCAGGATGCATATGTGCACTGTGCACTGCATTTAGAGAGATCTCCCCCACTAAACAATGTGGACATTCCCTTGCCACAGGCAATGTCCACATGGGATGGATCCCAGGCTAATGACTGCCCTCCCTCCTTCCTTNAGCACAGAGAGAAACAGAGTGACCCTGAGCAGTGCTGCACTCAAGATCCTCCTTTTTGGAGGAGTGCTGGGGAAAGTGCTGAAACAAAATGACATTTACATTGCACGCAACAATATTATAAAAGCTATTAAGGTACATTATTTTACACATCCTCATAATCTCTCCATACTGCTTTACTTAATTTGTGATAAAATTGTTGAGAAAGGGTACTTAATGTAGGACAGTCAGTAAAAGTAATTTATCATCTTCCCGCTTCGGTGCTCACGTTATCAGCGAACTCATTTTCTGCATTCATCATGCAATCAGCCTATTATTTGCATATTAATCAGGCAGTGGACCATGAAAGAGCCGCATCCCAGCCAAATGCTGCACTATCTCAGGAGGAACACTCAGTAATTATCATACATCAGTGTTATGATGTGGTAATTGATTATAACATCTTTCTGTTGCCCCTGGGGAGTCCCACTGCTAACCCAGCTTCAGGCATTCTGTGCAGATTTTTCTCTGAAAATTAGAGAAACCATTGCTGTCCTTTTATTAATGTTTTTTACCTTTACAATAGACAGCTCTCTGAGCATTTCCAAGGTACTTTTGCCTGTTTCTTTCTTTTTATTTAATGAAACCTTCATTAGGGAAAACACCTGTCTTGGATCAAAAAAAGTAAAAAAAAAACCCAAAAACCCAGCCAATCATCCCAATCAGTCCCCCCCAGAAAACCCAGTTGGGCTCGTTCATATTTGTCCTCTCTCTTTCAAGGTCTGGTGGCTTTTTAGGTGCTGGTGTTGCTTATATAATGCCCTTCCCCATCAAACACAACAAAATGTTGCAACTTCAATAGACAGTAATTGCAAAGTTCACATAAAGGCAGTTAAGTTGCTTTATTTAGGTGCCAAATGAGAGGCTAATTTTGGTCCTCTCATAAAGGACAAATGAAACATCTGCCAGTTCAAACTTGCACTATTTTTAGGACCTGAGTTCCAGAGGGGTAAACCAGAGAAACAAACACTAACCACAGCTGTGGTTGCACCGTGGTCAATCTCACACCTCCTTGGTGTGGGAACCCCTCCCAGCAGCATCCCAGGACCCCTGGGAAAGCAGCAAGAAAAGGGAGATGGCTCTCAGAAGGCACCACCTTGTGCCAGAAAACAGAGAAGGATGCTTTGACAAGGGCATGGAGGGACAGAACAATGGGGGAATGGCTTCCCACTGCCAGAGGGCAGGGAGAGATGGGATATTGGGGAGGAATTGTTCCCTGTGAGGGTGCTGAGGCCCTGGCACAGGGTGCCCAGAGAAGCTGTGGCTGGCCCTGGATCCCTGAAAATGCTCCAGCTCAGGCAGGAGAGGGCTTGGAGCAACCTGGAATAGGGGAAGTGTCCCTGCCATGGCAGGGGTGGGACTGGATGAGATTTAAGGTCCCTCCCAACCCAAATCTTTCTGTGATTCTGTGACAAGTTGCCATCAGCAATATCTTTGACAAGTATAAATACTGAACATGTACTATCAGGCCTTTTTTACATTTCTTGTTGTAATTCTATTTTCTCCTTTCATTGGCTTTTTAATTGGCTATCTTTCTCTTTTCACTTTTATTTAAATTTGATCTCAAATTCACTTTGCTTTGTTTTCAATGCAAGTTGCATTTCTCATAAGATTTAAAATAATCATTGGATTCTTTCATTTGCTATTTCTCTGGAAGGTTGTTGGCAAGTTAAAAAAGCCTACAACCCTACATGCATCAAATGAAGTGAGACAAATTCCTCAGTTTCTCTCATACCCTAATGTAAAGGACAGGCTGGAAGGTAACTTAGAAGACATTAATTTTCTGGTAATCTTCTGTTTTTTCATCTTGGGAATGATTTGCTATCAAGCAATATGTAACTCTCTAATCAGAACAGGCGGTTTATTTCCCTGATTCAGAGCTGCTGGGTGAAGAGGATTTCCATCCCCATTATAAGATGGAAATAACAACCCGCACATTTGGTGCTCACACACCTTTTTCCCAGTATTTTGGGAAGAAAATAGCCCATTATCTGTTCTTTGAATTGAAAGCAAGGTAATTTTCATCCAGTGGAGGAGCATTTGGTAATTTGCTGAGCAGCAGTTGGGCTGTTGCCCAGGGAGGGCCAAGGGTACCGTGGCCATCTCCATCCCACCGGTGGCCACGGGGCTGGACCTGCAGCCCCCTTCCTTTTACCACCAGCAGCCAAAAGACCAACATGAACTTCTGCCAGCTGCCAGAGTCTTCTACCCCTGACAGAAAATCATCTGCTCCCTTTGGAGAAGTGCCTTTCCAAGCTCTTGTGCAGCTGCCAGGCCACAGGGGACAGAGCCCGGCCGTCACAGCGGCTCCTGACCCTGCCTGGAGCTGCAGAGCCCTGGCCTCTCTGGGTGTCTGTGCTGCTCCACTTAGGCTGGAATTTGCCTTTCCAATCTCTCAGCTCCTCGTTTTCCACCCAGCCCCTCCGTGCTCTGCAGTTGGCAGCAGGGAGGGGGTGCAGGCCCCTCCCCAGGGGAGGCCGCGCGTCTCCGAATGTGCACGCAGAGGGGAAGGAAAATGCTGGTAATTAATGAAGTGAAGTAATAAGTAATGAAATTAACAACAGTGGAATTTACAGAGCTTGACTACTCAGTGGCCATGGCTCCTCTCCCTAACTATATCCCCTTTTTAGCAACTCTCATGCTAACTGCTACTCTGTGAACTACCTGAGAAGCCTGAGGCGATAATCGTCAGGAAAGTTTCTTTTTTTCACACAGCTTAAAAAAAAAATCTTCATTTATTAATTCTGATCTTTGAAAATAAAGATTTTAAGGAAAAGGCATTGCTGTGCCTGACTCAGTGCTGCTGCAGAGCCACACTTGAACTCCTTGCTTGGGGATCTCACACTAAGGGGGTGTGAGTGTCAAGCACCCACATTGCCAAATTAACCACAGGAATAAAACCTAGCTGCAACTTGACCGGGTAACTTCTCCAAAACGAATGCTAGGAGTCCATAACTGCACTTTGGAGTGAATTAAATTTGCCTTCAGAATCCAGCACAGGTTTCCTCTTTGCTGTAGTAACTGGAACATTGTAATTGAGTCACAAGGAGTATCAGCCTAGAAAACACTGTTCACTCCCTGATTTTTTGTTTTATTTTAGCCCTTCTAAAAGCCCTTTAGCCCTTTTCACAGCAAAACTGTGACCACAGTGAGGATGGAGTCATCTTCTGCAAATTTAATCACTGGGTGGTTCCATGGACAGAGAGGAATACAACCAGGAGAGGAATTTCTCACAAATACTGACTATTTGCAAACAACACTGATGGAAAAGGAGCAGGGCTGTGGGAGGCAGCCTGGGCAGGACAGGTCTCAGCAGGAAGCAGGAATGCCCAGCTGATGGCCAGGAATCAGAGCCAATGTTGTGTTCAGAATCAACTTGAGGCACTGACTTCATGTTGCATTCCCAGGTCCCAGTCAGGTGCCCTGACAGCGATTCTCCTGGTTTTATTGATACCAGAAGGGCTGCCAGGGAGCTTTTCATGGTCCAAATGTCAGGGAAGTGGCACAGAAGATGATCACACACGTTACAGACAGACTACAACAGCTGCCCTTATGAGGAGCCAACTGATACCCTATGGTTTGAAATCAACACAGCCACAGACAACTGTTCCTGAGCCCAATCCCAAACCACACAGAAAAAAACGTGGAAACTTCACCAGGATGTGCCAGGGTGCTCCAGGGATAAGCATGAAGGTAACTCTTTGGCTGACATAGTAGTTCAGCTCTGAACTTTAAAACCACGTTTTCACCTAGCACAAAAGGCCACAACTTTCCCAAGTCCAAGACTCAGTAATTGGTCATCAAACACAAAACATCTCTGCAAGGAATTCCTGCAGTCGGATGTCTGAGCCATGTGATCTCCCTTCTCTTCCATTTCACAGACTACATTAACCACAAACATTTCATGTCATACATTTTTATTAACCTGGAATGCCAGCAAATGACTGCAAAACCATCTCTCTTTTTTTTTTTTT
>VYZP01061138.1:196768-211278 GCA_013400635.1 Hypocryptadius cinnamomeus | reverse complement strand
TTTTTTTTTTTTTTTTTTTTTTTGATTCAACAACAAAAACCAGCTCCAATTTGGGAAGGTCTGTCAGCATCACTGCATCAATCAGTTTGGTGATATCACAGTGTAAGGATTCAGCTCTCCCTGTGCTAATCCCAACTGTGCTCTGGAGCACCATTGGACAGCTCTGCCCACCCAAACAAACCAGAACAATGCAAGAAAAGATGATAAAACACAGGGGGATGAGGGTAAGGGCTTCTCCTTTGGCACCACAAGGCTACTGAGCTCTTCCCAGAAGTGCATCAGGATGGTGTTCCCAAATTGGGCTGCCAGCCTGAAACTTGCTCTCTCCCTACTTTGTTTCTCCCAGTAACATGACAGAATTCTCTTGGTATCAGGAAAATGGGAATATCCACCCAGCACACAGTTAACTACCTGCCCACTCAGCAGATTCTGTACTGGCCAATGTTACAGGAATCTGTATTACATAAATGAAAATACAATGGGTACCTGGCTCTGCCATCACACCCCGATCTCTGTTAATATCATAACAACACAAAATCATCCTGAGGTTTTTCTGATTTGTGTTCCCCAGGGATGATAAGAAGTAATCTCCCCATTGTTACAAATGCTTTATTTTGAAAAGAAAGCTTTTATGCATATTTTAGTCGATCTAAATACAGTAGATCTCGGGTTTTTAAATCACCAGATAATACGCAATTATCTCAAGCTAGATTCTGATTTTGAAACAAGCTCTAATTAGCTCCCCATTTTATGCTGCTATAATCCTTTCTTCAACTCCCATGAGTGTTACTATTGCTAAGCAGCATGAGGTTAGGAATGATGGATGATACCCAGAAAGGAAGACAAACAAAAGGGAAATTCAAAATCCCCTGAGATCACCCGCAGCTGTATCGGCAAATGAAGATTTCCACATTAGGTCATAAGACGACCCTTACAGAAACACACACCAAAAAGGCACGTCTTCTTCCCACTGAGTATTTGCAAGCCTTTAATGTAGTATAGAGAGAGTATATGTCCTTCACAGAGGATAAAGAAAAAAGTGAACGTAAAAATTCAGCTTTCCTGCGAGCAGCCACGGACGGAACCAACAGCACCAAAAAGGAAACTCTGTCTCAATCTCCTATAGATACGCAGCACAAACCCCCAAAATAAAACCAACTAATAAAAGCTGTGCACAGTACAAGTATTTAGAGAAATATCTGAGCCTTCTCCTGGCACATGGCAACTGTTCAAACCCACCCCGGCTCCCATCAGCAGTAATGCAACTAAATAAGGGCCAAATTCATCAGGAAAAAATGCTGATGCAGTTGGGTGACACTAATTCAACTTTTTTTTCCATGTGATTTGGTCCATGCTTTTGACACATAAATCATTAAAAAGGCAGATTTACCCAAGGGCATTAGAGCATTTAAGTGGAAAGAAATACACAGAAAAAATGTTAGAAAAGGCACAGCAATACTATTTTTGACCACCTAGGGTACAGACACCATTTTTGTGTAAAACATGTTCCCTGAAACTTGCACAAAATCACCAAGCCTTGAGGAAAGCTCACAGGGAGAAAATACAGGTATATACCTGGCTGTCATTTTTGTACAGGCTTTTTTTTATAAAATCCATGAACAGGGCTTCCAAAGAAGAAAACCAAGCTTGGCTTCCCTTTGCTATCTCAACATATATATAAATATATAAAAATATATATATATGTTTATCCATTCATTATATGAAATACTGATGGGCCCATCCGTCTACATGTGAAAATGGAAAATTACTGGACAAAAGGTGAGATTTTCATGAATGAGGTGTTAATCAAAACTCCATGATCTAGAAGTGTAACTAACTGGGCCAGAAATGCAGAAAATCTTGCTAGTTTGATAGAATAGAGCCAAACAGTAATGAAAATACTCCCAGCTAATAAAAGTTTGAGTCGTTACTATGCATGTTGACACTCTGTACACTGAAGACCTTCTTGGCAAAGCACTCAGGAGCCACTGAGTGTATTAGTTTAATTTCACTTCTTTCCCTTCATGCATTCAACAAGTTCCCAGCCAATTATATTACATGGAAAAGGCACCAGACCTCTCCTCATTTCAAAATTGTTCTGATTAATTTCTGTTTTAAAATTACAAGTATGCAACCTTCTCTGCCTTGATTTTCCTGGGAAATGTCTCAGAAGACCAGAAAATTGGAGCTGTCTCTCTCTATGCATTTTTTTTTCTCCCTGCCCTGGAGTGATGGATCTTTCACAAATGCATAATTATTATTACCTTTTCCAAACTGTTTGCTGCATTTTTAATTACAGAACAGCTGCTAATAAAAGGAAATTACCAAACTGCCCTTCCTCATTCAAATAACTTGGTTTTTGCTCTTTTGTTCTGCCTGGTGTCACAACCTTCCTCATTCCTTCACACAGAGAAAGGCACCAAGAAAAGAACATTTTGTACAACAATTCTATTTTTAATCCTCCGAGAGGAGGTAGAAAAGGGCACGAGCCCATTTTCTCATTTGTAAGTCGGCTTTAAGGAATGGAGGAGGACAATCATCAATAACATGATTTTATTAGCTGATAGGAACGTGTCACCTCACAAAATATTAGCTCAAGGGCAGGAACTGACAAATGACACTGGGAGTGTGGGAGGGAACAAAATATCCCAGCAGCAAAACTGAACTTCCTGAAGGAAATCACTTTCAGCTCCCAGCCATGCCCCTGGGAATCCAGAGGGTGGTTGGATTTTAATACTATGGGCTTGTCTCTCCATCTTTTATAATTAGAGCTAGTCATAAATATGAAGATTAGCAATAACAATGCAGCATTTCCCAGCTCCTCTGATTTCGAATTCCCCCTAAAATGGCTACAATTAATTACTCATATTTTCCACGCTGTCTCAGGCGTTTGTAACTGTGACACTCTTGCACGGCATTGATGCCACAAAAAAAGTACTCAATGGCATGTTTTTAATGAACCATCACAGGAAATTTCCATGTTCCCTAAATGCTTGGCTATAAGTAACAATAGCCCTATGATTGCAAATAATTTTCTCCCATTTTGGTTTTGTTTTCATGGCTTGTTTTTACTGGGGGCATTTTTTTTTCTTTCTTTTATGTATTTATTTTCAACTGTTCTCCTTAAGAAAAACGTGGACTGAATATCATCACGAATTTTCTTCTAGTAAAATCTTTTAGAATGCAAAATAGTTTCCCCGGTAGAGAGAAAAAACCACTTTAGCTGGGATATTTAGAGTAAAGCCAGCGAGCTGCAGAAAAAAAAGGAGTATTTCAGAACAGCAGAAAGGTGGAAGAAGAGCACAACCCTTCCCTGTCTGTGCCTGAAATGCAGCAGTTCTCCAGCACAGGGCACTGGCTGTAAGCACAGAGCAGGGCACGGGTATTTTCCTGGAGTGTTTTACGTCAGTGAAGCATTTTATTGGTAAGAGGCTGTGTGGGTAGAGTTTGGTATCTAACAGCAGGAACACAGCTGTTCTCTCCTGTCCCAGCCTCCCTCCTATCCTGTGACCATCTCTAAAGCCTTCAGCCACTCACTTCCCTGACACTCAGCTTTGCTGCATCTGCTTTTTTATTTATTTTTATTTTTTGAAAATGAAAAAAAGAAAAATAAGGTCAGCTGGGAATATTTAACGAAGCTTGAAACAGACGTAACGTGGTCTGTTCCCCACCTTTGGATTAACAAAGCAGATTTTGTGCAAAGGAGAGTGGAAAAAAACCTACCAGCAAGTGAGGCAGCTGGAGTATGTGGATCACATTACAAACCAAGGGCTTGTTTTACAGCCATTGTCACATGTCACATTAATAAGCTGAACTATGGCAAAAAAAACCCCTTACAGAGCCAATGATCTCTAAGATCAGACAGAGTCTCTTTACCTAATATATGCAGCTAAATATGTGTGCTCCCTACATCTGCCATAGCAACAAGGAGAGAAGGAGGAATTAACTGCATTAATAAAAAAAGCTGAAGGGACTCCTGTATGATACAACAAAATGTGAGAAACCTCTCAGCATCAAAGCAAACGCAACAAAAGCACAGAGAATTATTTCAGAGCAAATCATTGAAACCAGCTGATTACCTGAGCTTGCACATCCCTGCTGTAGGGAATCCTGTAATGATGTCACAGAGTGAAGGACTAGATAAGAGAGGAGAGGAAAATCAGGGAACAATAAAAGGAGATGCCAAACCACAAACTAAACAGTAAGCAGGCTCAACAAATAGCAAAGTGCTGATCTCGGCAAGGGCTCGCTGCTCAGTTAACTCATGGCACAGAAAGGTGCACCCAGGCCAGGCTCCAGCCTGGCTTTTCTGTGTCAATAGGTACTAGGGGAAGAGACAGCCACAATAAAAGTGTCATTGCAACCCAGCATTCCCCCTTTAAAGCTCAGTTTTCCAGCTCACCTCCTGAGACAGCAATCGATATTCTCCCTGGAACAATCCAAATCCCCTGTGCAACCCTAGGAAACAGCGCACAACATTTTCCAGCTCTTTGGCCAAAATTTTTGGGATTGTGTGTCTTATTCATGCCTAGATAATATCACCCTAATGAGGAACTTGATAACTGCTGCTTATCAATTACACATAAACGTTCATAAACATTCCCAGCACGTCCCCTTAGGGACTGGCCGGGCTGCCAGGGTGGGATGGTGCCACTTCCATAATGCCTGGACCAGCATTGATGCAAGGCTGGCTTACTGCAAATTTAAAAAAAAAATAAATACAGAAAATAGAAAAAGAAAAAAAAAAACCTCTCCTCCTCCTCAACTCAAACAACATAGTGGAATTTTAATTACCTTGTCCTTGTTGCTGCCCTTGTGCGGGCAGGACACACTGTCCCAGCTCACCATTCAACCAGAGCTGCATACGAATAAATGGTTCTCGGCCTTTTTGGGTCAATTTGCTCCATGGCTTTGGCCTGGAGAGCATGTCACTGACACTTCCTTGGGACAGCCCCAATACCTGAAGTGAAGCAACCAAGAATGGCACGTTAACACACTGGCAGTGGAAACGGGGGGAATTTAAATCATTTTGGTTTCCTTTACTCTATCGCTCAAATTGTTTGTATATGGACAATTATAAAAGCTGTAAAAATTGGACAATTATAAAAACTGTATTCTGTGCATACTTGGATGGAAATGCTTTTCTTCCTGCCGTGTTGCCTTCTGAAGGAAGGTGGGTTTTTCCTGTAGGATCTGGGTGGCAGCAGCCTGGTGAGGGATTTGCATGCTTTTCATATTTTGTGTCAAACAGTTTCATCAGTTTTAACAGGAAAAACACCGAGTCCAGGCACACACAGGCAGATGAAACAGGCAATGACTGGCATGTATTTTGTTCTCAAACAAAAATAATTGGGACTTTTGAGACGAGGCCTATATTTGGTTGATTTTTGGGGGATGAATTATAACGATGTGTGTTTTCACCTGTAGCAGCAGCTGCTCCACATAAGTAAATATTGAAGAATACAGCTGAATGCAGGGGGAGGGGGGGAGAATTTCAGACAGGCAGAATGCAAATACTTGCCTGGTATTCAGCATAGCTACAAGAGTTAAAAATCATACTTAATGAAAGCTGCCACGGGATCTTTAATGACCTCGAGAGGTCAGACTTTTCATTTTACATCTTAGTGAGAAGGTAATAGTGCGATGCCAGCTCCTATTACACTTTTATATTGATTAAATTCTTTATAGGAAGAAGAAACAACAAATGTCCAACACTTTTTACAGCCTGGGAGGGGTTTTCTGGGAGGGTGTTTAGGGACCCTCAAAATCCCACGTGCTCAGTGCTTAGGGCTCACAATGTGAGAATTCAGGGAGCCTTATCTGTAATCAAACATTGCTCTAAAACATCTCAGAGCACACTGAGGTACTGAGCACCAGGTATTAGAAATGACTTGGAATTCTTGACTTCAGACTAAGGAGAGTTAGGGGATTTTCCATGTGTTTGTTTTAATGCCCTTGTGCACATTTCCAAATAATAACGAAAAAGGAAAAGTGCTCTTGTGTCCATAATCTTCGCTTATAACAAAGTTAAGACTCTCCAGCCATGACAATGGTATTACTCAAATATTCCACAAATTCATTACATTAAGCATGAAATATTGAGTCTCAGCAACGTTTGCTTCAGCTTTCAAGTTTTCTAAACTCGGGGCCCCATTCCTAATTCCAAGTGTCTGAAGCCAATCCCTGTATAAAAACCTTTGCAATTCCTACCACACAGGGAAACTAACACTTCATAAGTTTTGAAATACTTCACACACGGAGCAAAAACATTTTTCCATAGGACCCCTCTGGCTCTGCACCTGTGTAAGGAGCAGAGGGCACAATCACAACACTGGTGAAACAAGAGAGAACCACTTCTTTACCTTTTCCCCAAAGATCCTTTGGCAGATGCCATTCTTTGCTAGCTTTTCCTTGACCTGCCGCGTTAGCTCTATGGTATCCACCTCCTGGTACATATAAATCTCATACTGCTCGGGTGTCAGTGGAGGAACCGAAGGTTTGGATGGCTTGGACAAGGACACGATAGGGGATGAAGGGAGGGGGCTATTCTGTGGTGTCTCACTGCGACTCGCCCCAGTCATGCTCAATTCAGAACTCTGCGAGTACGGAGATTCCGCGTTTGGCCACTCTTTCCAATACTCGGAAGAAGACGGTCCTTGGAGCTGGCTACGATCTGGCCTAGTCTGATTGCTGACCTTTTCTTTTCCACCACTGGCTTCCTCAACTTTTATATCTTCAGGAAGAGCTGCATTTCTTCTCTCATGCTGCACAGTATTCCACCAATGGTCCTTCCAAACACCACCACGTCCCAACTCATTTTTAACATGCCTCAACATACCCTGGGCAGAATCACTTATTCCATGAAGCTCTAAAACAGGTGCCTCCTGAGGCTCCTTTTTGAGCCCAGAGAGGTTCTGCAATGCAGAGATACTGGAATCAGTGACAGATGAATGTTTCTTCAGGGATATGGCCAAAGGAGAATAGCTGGAAACCGAAGACATTGCAGGTGTAGACACTAGTTTGGGGGACAGGATAGAAATGTCAGCTTGAGATAGAGGTGGTGTTTTTAAGGCAGGTTCAAGGGCAGCCTGCTGTGCCTCCATTTCCCGTCGGGCTTGTTGCAGAATGGATCGAATTGCATCATCAGAATTGCCACTGCTAGAGGCAGAAGGCGGCTGAGCCGGCTCAGCTATGAAAAACAACCAAAAGACTAAATGCAACAGAGGAAAACGCTTTATATTCAACACGTGCTACTGTAAACACTTCCCTGACAGGGAAAAAAAAAACCAAAACGGGGCTGAAATACATTTCTGGATGGGAGGGAGGAGTTTTCACTAAGCAAAGATTTGCACTTTTCAAAATAATGTAAGATTTACAAAGTTCTTCACTGGAAAATTTTGAGAGTTGCCAAAGTGCTGGATGTTTGCACGCACAGACTCAGCTGCACAAGTCTGGGATCACTTGCCCTTCCACCATTGTAAAAACTTTCAAATAAATGCCTTTGAAAATCAACCCTTCACTTCTTCTTCCCCCACCCCCACGTGGTCAATAACATTTTATAGCTGCATTTACGAAGTTATTTAACCTTTCACTTCACTCTTTTCTCCACAAATGAATTTAACACACACTCAGAACTGAACACAGCTGCATTCACCTGGACAGACTATTACAGTACAAATAAGGTGAGACCTTTTAACTTCAAAAACACAACATATAAATTACAACAAAGACAGAACTTTAGGAAGAGATGATCATCATTATTTCAGTTGACAAGCTAATTATGCTCCTGCTTCCTGTTTTCTTGTACCATGGTCCCAACCACTGAAATAAACAGCTCTACCAGAGCCAGGCTGACAGCTGGCCATCACCCTTTCCCTTATCTGAAGCTCTAGGATGGAGTCCCAGGTGCTTTCAGCAGAGATAACCCCAAATGCAGCATTCCAGTGGGGAACCAGGCTGTGCTGCAGCAGTCGTGGATAAGCAGAGACTGGAACGTGGGTGGGGAATTATCTCTGCAGAGCCAGGAGGGTTTGCAATGGCATCTGCTTCTATTTCAGTCTCCACTGAGGTCCCCAGTGCTTGGAAACCAGTTCCTCTGAAAGCTGCTCTGCAGAGAACAGGCAAAGTGAAGCACGTGGGAGCAGGGAACCCCACACTGCAAGGAGTGGCCCCAATGTGGAATAAGATTTCCAACATGCTGTGTATGGCTCCAGTAATACTAAAGCTCACCTGAATGCATTTCTGAATTTGCCTCCCTACATTCCTTCCTGTCACACACTGCAAAATACATGAAAAGCTAAGAAATAGGAAAAAAAGACAGTGAGACTATCTCTGCTGTTTTATCTGCTGGTTTCACAGGGAGTTTTGAGGCCAAATTAATATTTGAAAGGAAGTCTGAGACTCTCAGATGAAACATGCTACTGAGTAACATTCTTGCAGCTTCCTGCACAAAGCCCATATTTTTCTCTATGTAATAATTTCCTGCATAAAGTCATATTATTTAGATCATATATTAACTAGTGTTTTATACTCTGCCATGAGATTAATTTAGTTTTCATTTGAAAGACAACTATCCAAAACTGTAAATCAGTATTTACTTTAAAAAATGAAACCAAAGTATTGCACAGTAATTTCTACTTCAGCCCAACAGCACTACTGGGAACTCTTAAAGCTGAGAGGGCCATGGACTAGACAGCAATGTTAATTACATGATAGCATATAATGAGAAATTAGACTTATTTCAGGCTAAGAAGGACTTTTTGGGAAAGGGAATGTGTTTTGGATTTGCCAGTTCATTCACTGAATACGTTCTGTAACCAAAAATAAAGTCATCTAAGAGTCAGGACTGAGTGCGCCTATATGAGTACAGGATGTACCATGGTGCTGGGACTGGTAATTGCTGCCTGGAGTGTGACCTTCACCCCAGCAAATCCATCCAGCCCCTCTCCCATGCAGTTATGTCCCTGGGGCATGAGTGAGACAGAAGAGAAGAGAAAGCAGGAGCTGCTCCCTTTCCAAGGAGCAAACTGGGAGAAGAAAGGATTCTGTAGGTTCCCCTCAGTGACTCTTGCAGGTCTGGAGGGCAGCCAGGAGCTCAGAGCTCTCTTTATCACAGGGATAAAGGTGTTCAGAAATCCCACAGGGAGCAGGGCAGAGCAGAGACCCCACCACGCCGGGACATGTGCGACCTTAATTTGGGACGTCTCAGAGACAGAAACAACTCCACTAAATAACAATAAAAATCTCCAAAAAACTCTTCAAACCTACACTGCAGTTTTAAAGAATATAATTAACTGACCAGAAAGCTCATGGCAATTGTTCTAATTAAATTCTGCAGCAAAAGCAGGCAGAGACAAAATGAGGCCGTACCTGTTTTCTGTACTTGCAGCTCCCTTTTGGCTTGCTCGAGAATGGATTTGATGGCTTCATCAGAGCCAGACTCTGCGGTTCGGATTCGTGTGGTTATGTTACCTGGGGAGGAAAACACAACTAATGACACCAGGAAAACTCTTATTTGGCTGTTTTTGTAACACAAACACACACTGTATGTGATACATGGCCAGCACAACCTGAGGACAACTTGCACAGGACCTTTACCAACATTTACACCACACAAAAAAAGTACTTATAATAAAAGCAAAATATCCTCATTGTGCCTGTCTCTAGCTGCCCCAGAATGGTGAGAACACCAGAGGAAGAACTAGGTGGTCATATATTCCTTTTCTGTGGTAACATATATAGATCTATTCTTTTTTCCTTTTCTTTTTGTTTTTTTTTTGGAGGGGAAGAGGAAACAGAAGGGAAAAGAATTGGAGGGGAAAGGAAGAAAGGTAAAAAAATAAGCCCAGGAATCAACTTAAAAATGGCATCAGCTGCTAGGCAAAGTAGGATGAGTATACATTCAGCCCAAAACAGAATTAAAAAGTAACTACATAAAAATAATTTTTAACTTTCTAGAGGTTAATACATTAAGAGAAAGAGTCATTTAAACACAGATACCATTTGAAGTACTCTCCAGCTAAGAGCTATTACTTGGTTGTTTGGTTTTGCTTTTTTTTTTGTTTTTGTTTCATTTGTTTTTTAACCTCTAAGGGGAAGAAAAGGAGGGAAAACTGTGAGTGCTACTGCACTTAATTGCATTTTCCATTATGAGATTATTGTTTGTAAGCAATTGAGGTAATTTGTGACTGGAGTCAAAATAACTACGGATTTTTGATGTACCTGCCTTTGTTTTTCCTTCTTTCTGGTCTCATTAAAAGAAAATTTCTGGAACTAATCTATAACAAAAATGTGCAGACTTCCTCTTCAGTGATAATTTATGGATCTGATGTTCACTTATCTTGATGTCTTTTTCATATATAATACTGAACTAAGCATCACACTAATTTAGCAGTGTATTAAAGTGGAATTTGTCAGCATAAGCCCCATGAGAAGAAAGAAGTAAACCTAGAGCAGAAGCAGTATGCAATTGATGTTATAACTGTGCAACTTTCTCCCTCCAAAACTATAAAAATAGCAAAGAGAGCATTTCAATAGATCTGATGACTTTATAAAGCCACTTCCATCTCTTCTCTCTCTTTATCTGTTTTGCAGGGGGGATGGGAGTGGAAGGACTATCCAAACAGGGTTACGTTAGTACAGCAGCAGCAGAATTAGAAAAAGCAAAGTGCTCATCTAACCCATGGTTTGTTTTATACTTACTGTCTGTTTTTCTATCAGATTCCAGGCCAGAATCAAACTGCACAGTTTTAAGGAAACACACAGCTAAAGCACACTCCACTTCCTAGGGATTGACTGCAAAGAAAAACACCTGCCTGTGACGTACCTTCAGACCCATTTCTTCGTTTCGGTACTTCCTGAAATAGTCTGTTCAGGTTCTGGCCTGGATTCTCTGTTGAAAAACAAGTTTGGTAAGAACAAAACAATCAGGGGATGGTTGCTCTGACATCACGGGCTGTGTGACATGAGGAGCTGGCAGCTTGGCCCTGAGCTCTCCTGGCCCCTTGGGCCCCTGAGCAGGAGGAGCTGGCTACTTGGGAAGAAGCAAGGCTGGCTGATTTGTTAATAAAGATTACAGCTATGTTCGGAAAGGAGATTAGACAGATATAAATAAATGTCTAGAGATACCAAAAATGAAGAGGTTAAAGATGGGCAGATAATCCCCTCAAGTACAACCATCAAAAGGAAGAACAGATTATAAATCTAACAGTGTGTGCTTCCAATTAAACAAAATCTAGGAAAACCCTGCCTGTCCTTTCCAATATTTCTTGACTGTAAACAACTTACTTTTCAGTTTCTCTAAATGTAAATCTCAGCCTTAACATGAATCACAATGAAATGCGTGTTACTTCTTAAAATCGCTGCCTTAAATATGCAAAGCTGCTTTAAAGTGGGATTGTGTTTTAATTACTCATCTCATGCATCACCTACCCTATTTTGTCAGAACACTTTGGGGAAAAAACATAATCACACAAGACACAACAAAAGCCTGGTCTCAGTAAATAACCACCAATAAAAATCCCCAAGTATTTCTGAGGGCTGATACCCCGAGTAGCTGCTGACCCTTTTGGCTCCGTGTTTAGCTGTGGCACGGAGGGGTTGGGCAGTGAGGCTGTGAGTGTTCCTGCTGCTCACTCCTGCTGACAGGCACCAACCAGTGGCTAAAAAAAGCATAAGCACAGATACGAACCTGCCTGAGTGCTGCAGAGCTGAACTTGCTGCACCTGGCACCTGACCTGGGTGAGAGCAGCAGCAGCAGTGCACAAACAGCCCCGGAAGGAGAAGCTCCTGGTTTGGAATGTTTGGAACTAAGAGGAGCAGGGGGCTGGGGAGCTCTTACCTCTTTGTCTGCCCTGGATGCTGCGAAGAGCCAGGATGTTCTGCTCGTCCGACAGGAACTGCTTCATCTTATGAAATGGCTCCTTGCCTCTCACAGTCAGTTTATTCCATGGCTTTGGCCGGGCCAGGATCTCACTCACAGACCCTTGTGACAGTCCCAACACATAATGTCCAAATATCCGCTGTCCAATATTGTGCTTGATCAACTGCTCTTTCACCTGACGTGCAATTTCGGCCGTGTCTATCTCCTCGCCTTCGGAGATGCTCCCAGCACTTTCTGACTGGCTGGGAGACGGGGCCATGCCATTTACATCCGGGCTTTGTTGTAATGGACTTTGGGAAGATATGGAGTTTGTGCTGTATGGACCTGTTGGAAAAATCATGCTTGTGCTTCCTGCTTCCTGCATTGCCTTGGAGTAGAAGGACTGCATTAGCTGTCGCTGGAGGAGAGAGTTTAGTGCAAATTTTCCTGTGGAGGCCAGGGGTAAGCTGGGGCTCGCCAGGGATGAGCTGAAAAAGTCTTGACTTAAACCCGTTGGTGAGAACTGGTGTGTACCATTAGTATTGGAAGCCTGCTCCCCCGCGTTGCGGAGCAACTGGGAAGGAGGGGAGGCCGGCAAGGTTGCAGGACGCTGACTCTCAGGCTGGTCTTTCCCTTTTCTCCTGGCTGACCCTACAAGGAAGGTCAAACATAATGCATTATGGGGGGTCAAAGAGGGAAAAACCAAGATAAAAAAATGCAAAGTTTGCCCCGCAAAGGGAAAAAGTGCAGATTGACATGGGCCAATGGAGTGGCGGTGGGAGTTTTGGTTTTGTTTGTTTTTGGTTTGTTTTCATTTGTTGGGTTATTTTTTATTTTTTTTTAATTTTTAATTTTTTTTTCCGTGATTGAAAATTTTTAAGCCAAACAAGGCCCCCAAAACAAACAACATGCATTTCATGTTTGCACCTTTCTTGTATGTTGCAGCCTGGAGAATCCCCCTTACAGACATTAACACTAGAACAGTTACATGAAGTGCAGTGATACAGTTAAATAAATCCAGTTACAGACAGCAAGTCTCTCTGTTGTCTCTCATTCAAGATATGACTCATTGGACCTGACTGAACCCAAATGCAGCAAACATTTACATTTTGGAACAAACCAATTTGAATAAAGGAATAACCATTAGGTGGATGCACCAAGATCGCTCAGTTAAAAGTCATAAAACGCTTCAGAATTCAGTAAACCCAGGGCCACTGGCAACTTTTAACTTTCTTCCAGCTGCAAAAACCATCATTCAAGAATCTGGAAATTCCATGACTTGCCAGTTAAAAAATGTGCACACAAGATGTAAAAGCCCACATTAGGAAAGCCAAACAGCAAACACACTTCGCTGGGAAGAAAGGATTTTGCTTTCCCAAGCTGACCTGCTGGTGGTATATCCAAGTGTATCAGACAGGGAGACTGTGATCTACATGCAAACATTTTGCATAACACTGTGTGTGGGGGAAAGAGATGGATTTGTTCCCAAACCAGAAGACAGCCTCAAACACTGGTACAGCCTGTAATGCCTCTTCCTTAACCTTTATAGACTCTCTAACTTTTACTTCATTATCCAGCCTACAAAACTACAGAAATCCAACGTTACGCAGTGTTCCTGTTGCTTCTTAATCCTCCTGCCATGCATTAGCTCAGACACTCAGCTCTCACTCAGCCCTCCCTCCCATCGCAGGACAGCAGAGGCACCCAGAAGAGCCAAAATTTGGGTGGACCTACCGCTCAGGTCGCTGTTGGTGATGCGCAGCGTGGCGTTCTCCGACTGCAGCGAGCGGTTCTTCTCCAGCAGCAGCACCTCCAGCGGCTTGGATGCATCCTAAAGGAAACCAAAGGGGGAGGTTTGTTTCTCAAAGCACTGAGAATCTCACTCAGGCACTAAAAAGGATTTCAGAGGGAAAGAAATTTTAAAAACAACCAAGTGCTTGACTGGTCTCTGAGGGCAGCGAGGGAATTTGCTGGGCACAGATCAGCAGGAATCACTCCGGGCTCTGGTGGGAGCCATGGAAGAGACTCACTGTTTAATTTTCACTGTAAATCACTCATCAATTCTGCATTATTTTGAGATGTGTAACGGAACATTTTCTTAATCTTACTTATTTTTAAATGGTCCTGGCGTGCTTTCAGTTTAAAAGCTGTAGACTTCTTTTAATCTGATTAAAACAGGAGTTAAGATTATATTATTCCTTCTAGGTCAACTGACCCAAGCTAAGCATTTCCTTGACATGCTGCATTTCAGCAGAAACAGTTTGTTCAAAATAACATCAGAGAAACCTCTCCCCAAAATATCTAACCCTTGATCATTAAAAAACCCATTGAAAATTAATCCCAGGATATTGATATGCAATTTGGATTTCAGAAACAGGAATTTAATTCATAACCTTTAAACTGAAGTAAGATTAATTTGCTGGAACAGCAGAGCTTTCTCAGTACTCCAAGGTTTGTTTTCTTTTGTGAAAAGAAATTTTCAAGGCTAACAAATACTTAAAAATGCTGAAGTCCTTGCACAGTGTGCTGCCTGTACACCAACTTCAGTATCTTTAAATGACTCAACTTCACAACATTCTGGTTTACCCACTCCAGCACAGCTGAAATGTCACTTTGTCCTTGACCACTTAAACGAAATTAACAGGCAAAA